>CAODLS011277139.1:0-20235 GCA_948243855.1 Flueggea neowawraea | reverse complement strand
TTGTATCTAGGATGTAAGTCTTCCTTTCTTCCTTAAGAACAATTCTTAAGTTTCATGACCAATCAAGGAATTTAGTCCCACTCAATTTCTCCTTCTCAAGGATTGATCACAACGTAAAAGTTGATGTGTTGTTGTTTGTTGCCATTTTCTCTGCATACATAATAAGAAAAATTAATAAAGAGGTCTTTATTAACTCCCACTAAAATTAAGATCTCTAAAGTTAATTTAAGCTTTAAACGTAGTGAGTATAAGATCCATATTTCACTCAAAGTTAAGTTAGTTGAGCTAGTCCTTAAACTTAGTTATTTATGTAGAAAACTCCTTTTCAATTATATCAAATATAACTCTTGTATTACTAGGGATTTTGACATCTCATTTCCCGATAATTAAATCCCTTTCTATGCACTAGGCCTAAAATTGTTTTGATAGCCATGTTAAGTCTAACCATAACCAAAATATGGATACAACCATTATCCACTCTTTCCTAGATAAGGTAATCGAATGCACCTTACGAAAGCAGAAACTACACATCGATGAACAAAGGTTTGACAAGCATTGATTATGGAACGCATTTTTCGACTTACTATTTATAGGCATACATTTTTTTGTATGTTTGTGTGGGATGCAATATAAATCATGCATCCATGGAATACATTCATCACATGTATATGTAGCATAAAGTAAACATGACATGACAAATCCTAAATCTAAATTTGATTTCACAAGCCAATGTGAAGATCAAGGGTCAACCTAGGGTGGTCTTCAGTCTTCATTGCATCGAACGACCTTTAACCTAGAATGCTTCAAACGGTCTCCATCTTATTTTGCATACATTTGTATAAAATTGTATACTAGAATAATTTAAAATAAAATTGGCACATTCTCAAAAACCAAAAAATTAAAATTGGTCCATTCACCAAACTATTACAATGAACAATAATAAACCAATCTCATTGGGTTAATTGGGTTATGTCATGCACCATTATATTGAATCATCATTCAAACAATATAATCAGATTATATGCACACATGAACATCATTCAAGTAATCAACAATCTACATTGATTAAACGTTGGATGTGTAAAGCAGATTCGCATGCCGGTTGCAATGGAGGTTTGTAATTCATATTACTCATGAAATGAGGTGCTAATTTTTAAACCCCAATCTGTATTAATCTCATTAATACTTGAATTTCATAATCAAATTATAATTCAGTCCATTATTTGTAATCTCATTACAAACCACTCATACAAAACCCTAGACGGCTTTCTAGATGATTCTTAAAAACCTTTGAACATTAACCATGCATATTCGACAATCATCAATAAAATTCTCAATTTTATCTTGATAAATTAAGGCCTAATAAATCACCATTAATTCAGCAACAATATTATAAAATAAAAACATAGCCGAATTCAAAAATCATAACAATTATATCCCATATAAGAGAAATCGTCTATGTTGATGGTGCAAGTGACTCTGATACCACTGTTGGAATTCGTGACTAATTTTATGACATTCATAAACATACATGGCAGCAGAAATAACAAAAGTTTTAACCTTTAAAACCTATAATTCCACCAAGGAGTCATGCACATCAACATACACGATTAGGGTTAGCAATATTTACCTTAAAATCACTTCTTTGGTTTGAACGAATGGCATTGTTGGAGTAGCTTTTATAATTCAAAATCCGAATCTCCTTTCTTTCACGTTACCTTTGCACGAACTTGTCTAGAGGTATCCACATGAACGAACTTGCTTGAATCGGCGACTTGTGCTAGCACTAAGAATCACTATTCTAGTCTCACAAATTTTCTCTCTCTTTTTATGGGTGAAAAATTAGGTAATCCCTAATAATCCCTTGAAAAATTTGGCCACACCTTTATATATATGTAGAGAGAGGTGTGTTGAAATCCTTGTTTAAGTGTACTAGGTTTCATTCTACTTGTCCTTGAAGTATAAGAACTCGTTATCATATAAGAACAAGAGCTCCTAAAAAATAGGAGTGTGCTGATTTTTTCCTAACAAATAGGAGTATGTGCCGAATTTTGCCTACGATTTATTAATGTTATTTGGTTTTTAATTACATGATACATTATCATTAAACAAATAACTCCCTTATTAATACATATGGGCCGAATTATTATGTCACACATAAGAATAAGCCCAAAAATATTTAACTTAATAATAAATGATTTATATTAAAGACCCATTACATTAATAAATAATATCTGATATTATATTTATGAAATAAATCATAAAACCCTAAATTATTAATGATTAATCAAATTAATCTTCTCAATAATTTAATTACAATGAGAGAGAATATTTTTGAACCAATTTAATTTATTCTTGTGTGTGACATAATAGGCCCACTCGAAGATGACAATGAGCCTTGCCTCAAAACTTGTGCCCAAACTCCATAAGCAGTATCTAGTAATACATTATGGTAACCCAAAATTGAGTGGATGTCGAAGATCTAAGTTTAACCTTTCACAGTTTGATATTTAGTCATTTTGTCTCACGATATCTAGATTAAGCATAAGTCATGGATAAATGCCAACCTTATTTTGGTTAATGTGTTTCTTGATCCTGAGTAGATTGATATAACAAATGACATTGATAAACCCTTTTCTCAATTCATTTGGGTATGCATACATTCCATCAATCTCACTCATCAAGTGACCTAAAGATATCACTCTTCATAAAAGGAACAAATTTGTCACTCTCACTATTAGTCATCTACATTATTCATGATATATCCAATCATAGCCTTTATAATTATCCTATTACGGATAATGTTTGAATAAGTTAAAATATGTGATTCATCATGTAGGAGTAGGTAGTGAGTTTTAGTCAGATGACTCAAAATTAACACTGCATGAAAGGTACTTGTGACATTAATCCATGAAGTGCTTTCATAGCAGACCAGTCCAATACGTGTTCCCTAACATGTATCTATGTTCTAAGTGATGTCTTCACATCCATAAGCAGTAAAATGTGATTATCCATTTAGAAGTACACTAATCTTAATTCATTATCATTCCCATGATAATAATCAATTAAAGACATTTAGAATAATATTCTTTTAACCTTAGAATTTTACTATCAAGTCACGTACTTGATGACATAAGGAAAAATAAACTATTCATGCATATTTTATCAACATAAAACATATTATAATATTTCAAAGATATGAAATGAAATGCCTCTTTATTAAATGGTAAATCAAATGACAATGTGCATATATGATTGGACTAGAGCACAAAAACTAACAATATCCCACTTACTCTAGTGCCAATTAGGAATGAACCTAATGCCTAAAGACCTAATGTGTCTTTCATGTTTTGGTTCTGAGAGAGCCTTTGTCAAATGATCCGCTACATTGTCATTGGTATCAACTTTGCATATCTTGACATCTCTCCTTTTGACCATCTCTCGAATATTATGATAACGTCTAAGTATGTGTTTGGTTCTTTGATGTGATATGGGCTCTTTGGCTTGAACAATAGCCCCATTGTTGACACAATATAAGTCTACTGGGTTTGCGATACTTGGGATAAAAGCCAAACCAGCAATGAACTTCTTGAGCCAAACAGCTTCCTTTGTAGCGTCTGACATGGCTATGTACTCAGACTCTGCAGCAGAATCGACCACGGTGTCTTGCTTGGAGCTTCTCTAGCTAACTGCAACTCTATTCAGACAAAACACATAATTAGATTGTGATCTAAAATCATTATGATCAGACTGAAATCCAGCATCAGTGTAACCATTCAAAACTAGTTTGGCTTCTTGTCCTCTATAGACCAATAAATATCCTTAGTTCTTCTCAAGTACATGAGGATATTCTTGACTGCGGTCCAATGACTTTCACCTGGATCAGATTTGAATCTACTGTTCATGCTTCGAACATAAACGACATTAGGGCATGTACAAAGCATGACATACATGATGGATCCAATAGCTAAAGTATATGAAATCCTATTCATGTAATCTCTGGCTTGCCTTATTATAGGACAACCAACTTTGTTTAATGGTTTTTCGAGAACCATGTGAATCATTCCTTTCTTGGAATTTGGCATGATAAACCTCTTTAGCACTTAATGTACACACTTTGACTTAAGCCAATTAGCCTCTTGGATCTATCTCTATAGATTTGTATCCCTAGGATACGTGAGGCTTCACTTAAGGCTTTCATTGTGAAACACTTTCCTAACTAAGTCTTAACACTCTGCAAGGTTGGAATGTTATTTCAAATGATTAAGATGTCATCAACATACATCACAAAGAAAACTATCGTACTCCTACTAACCTTCTTGTAAACACAAGGCTCATATTCATTCTTGATGAATCCAAACTCTTTGATTTCTTCATCAAAATGAAGATTCCAACTTTGGGATGCTTGATTCAATCCATAAATGGATCTTTGAAACTTACATACCTTACCAAGATTCTTAGGATCGATAAAACCTTCAGGTGTGTCATGTACACATCCTCAAGGAGGTTTTCCATTTAGGAAAGCGGTTTTGACATCTATTTGTCATATTTCATAGTCAAAATATGATGTAATGGCAAGAAGAACCCTAATTGATTTAAGCATAATGCCTAGTGAAAAATTTTCATCATAGTCAATACCATGAGTTTGTTTAAAACCTTTTGCAAAAAGTCTTGCTTTGAAGATCTCATTGGCTTTTATCTTGTAAATTCATTTACAATCAATGATCTTGGCTCCATCCAATGGATCCACCAAGTTGCAAACTTGGTTATCATACATAGATTGCATTTCTAAATTCATGGCTTCATGCCATTTAATCAAATTTGAATCTACAATTGCCGCTAGTAGGTTGTAGGTTCATTATATTCTACAAGAACAATTCCTTTATCATCAATTATTAGAAATCCATATCTCTCAGGCTCATGACGAATTGTTCCAGACCTTTTTGGGCCTTGTGTTACAGATTCAGATTCCACAACATCTTGTGGATCTTCTTGAATCTCTGTCCTATCATCAACGACTATTTGTGGTTCTTTTATTTCGTCTAGAAGTATTTTACTCCCACTAATGCCTTTGGAAATAAATTGTTTTTCCAAAAAGACACCGTTTTGAGCAACAAACACTTTGTTCTCGGAACGATTATAAAAATAGTATCCTTGTGTTTTCATTGGATACCCCACAAATATACATTTCTCAGATCTAGGTGTTACCTTTTCTGAAACTTGTCATTTCACAAGAGCTTCGCATACCCAAATCTTTAAAAAAGACATTATGAGCTTTTTCCTATGCCATATCTCATATGATGTCTTTTCCACCACTTTAGATGGAATTCGGTTAAGTATGAAAGCAGCAGTTTCTAAGGCATAACCCCAAAACAATATTGAAAGATCTGTTTGACTCATGATTGATCGAACCATATCCAATAGTGTTCGATTTCTTCTTTTGGACACGCCATTCCATTGAGGTGTTTCTGGAGGAGTGAGTTCTGAAACAATTCCACACTCTTTAGGATGATTGTCAAATTTTTGGCTTAAATATTCTCCACCACGATCGGATCAAAGTATTTTGATATTCTTGCCAAGTTGGTTTTGTACTTCACTTTTGAATTCTTTGAACTTTTCAAAGGATTCAAATTTGTGTTTTATAAGATAAACAAATCCATAACTACTAAAATCATTAGTAAATGTGATGAAGTACAAATAACCTCCTCTAGCACTTGAACTAAAAGGTCCACATACATCAGTATATATTAGGCCTAATAGATCATTGGCCCTTTCACCTTTGTGTGTAAAAGGACTCTTAGTCATTTTTCCTAATAAATAAGATTTGCATGTATCAAATGATTCTAAATTAAATGAGTCAAGTAATCCATCTTTATGGAGTTTTGAAATGCGTTTCTCATGCGCATGGCCCAAACGACAATGCCAAAGATAGGTTTGGTTTAAATCATTTGATTTTAAGCTTTTATTAATGTTATAGGTGAGCTTGCATTATTCCAAGTTTAAAAATAGAGACCAAAAGATAAGGTTGCAACACCATAAAATATGTCTTCATGATAAATGGAAAGATTATTATTCTTAATAATAAAATGAAAACCATCATTGTCTAAACAATAAAAAGAAATAATGTTCTTACTCATAGTAGCAACAACTCTTGCTCCATTGCCCACTAGTAGGTCCACTTCGCCTTTCATCAATGATTTACTATTTCTCAATCCATGAAAATGAATGCAAATATGAGCTCCCCATCCAGTATCAAATACCCATGAGGAATTAGTAGACATATTGATTTCTATAACAAAAATACCTGAAGAAGAAGCATCGGCTTTCTTATTCTTTAGCTCTTCCACGTAGAGTTTGCAATTCCTTTTCCAATGACCTGGTTCATTTCAATGAAAGAAAACTCCTTCTTTCACCTTGGTTATCTTGGCCTTAGGCTTATTGATCCTGGATTCCCCTTGGCCCTTGCCAATAATCTTTGGCTTAGCCTTGCCTTTGCCTTTCCCTTTGTGTACCATAAGCACATTTTTGGTCTTAGGAATTCTCTTCTCGGCATTCTTCAACATACCAAGAAGCTCGGTGATGGACTTATCCATGTTGTGCATATTGTAGTTCATGACGAACTGGTCATAACTACTTGGGAGTGACCCTAATATCATATCTATGGCCAACTCCTTTGTTAATATAGCACCAAGTCTCTCAAGTTGGTCCATGTAACCTTTCATCTTGAGGACATGTGCACTTATTGAAGTGTCGTGAGCCATCTTACACTTATTCAATGCATTGGTCGTCAAGAACCTTTCTTGACGGGCTTGCTCTTGGAACATTTCCTTGAGGTGACTAAATCGCTTACACAGTAAAATTATGACAGTCATATTAGATCATTGGGCATTCGATTTTATGCATGATTGGGCTTAGTGCAAGTTGGAGATTGTTAGTGATATGATCAAGCCCAATCGCATGAACATTGTCATTTATATTGTTATATAATATATGAGGCATTTTATTTTGTTATATTATCATGTTACTTTTCTGTGATGCTATAACTTGATAAAAGTATCTTTGAATAGTTGATTATGCCTTATGTCATCAAGTGCGTGACTTGATAGTAAAACCTTAGGGTGAAAGAATACTATTCTAAATTATCCCTGGTCGTTTGTTATCATAGGAATGATAATGAAGCAACATCAATATATATTCTGAGGGATCATCATGTTTTACTGATCATAGACTTGGGATGTCACCCAGAATATAAATACGTGTTGGGAACATGATGTTGGACTGACCTGCTATGAGAAATACTATATAGAATATGTTATCAGTATTTCTTATTGCAGTAGTGATATTTGAGTCATTCGACCTGAATTTACCATAGATTCCTACATAAGGAACTTTATGTTTTGATTTAGTTCAACATCATCTATAACAAGATAGTAATACAAGCTATAATTGAGTATGTGGTAAGTCATGTGGAGGAATGTGAGTGAAAGTGAAGGAATTTGTCCTGCTCTTATTTGAGTGAGATATTTCTTGGCCACTTGACAAGTAGGACTAATGAAATGCATGGACGTGCTCAAATGAAATTGATAAGGGTTATCAATATCATTTGTTTTGGTCAGTCTACTTGGGTATCGAGAAATATTTGATTAAGCTATATAAAGATGACGTGATACATGGTTGATGCTTAATCGAGATATTGTGTGATAAAAAGGACTAAATATCTAATTATGTGTTAGGTTTTGTCGAGTCATTGAATTCGCTGAAGTTGGGTAGTCATAATATCTTGCAAGAGGTTACTTATGATTTGTGGGCTTGAAGAATGATTTGGGCCTACTAATAATTTTGAGCAAGACTTACAGGGTCATATACTAGAATGAATTGTACTATATTTTTTATAATATATTTTTCTATTATTTTATGTGAATATTTTAAATACAATTAATTGGATAATTATTTTAAAATTTATGCTAGATAAAATGGTCACATAATTTGTTTAAAAAATAGTTTTAAAACAAGTTAAAATTTGTTTTCCTTACATGACAAGGAAAGAGTGTCTTTGACTTTGGTCAGTAAGGAATTGGCATTTTCTTTAGGCAATAAGGATAGGCCAAATTGCTTATGTGGCAAAGGAAGAAGTATTAAGTGGTAAATCCTTGTTGGATAAGGAGTAAGAGCATTCTTATGGAAGAAGGATTAGGTCTTCTGGTAAGACTAGGTTTAGGGTTCACTAAAGTCTATAAGTAGGCCTTTAAACACACCATAATTAATTTTGCTGTCCAAACCTCTTAAGAAACGAGTGAGAAAAATAGCAAGGTCATAGTGAGTGTTCTCTGAATGGTGCTAGAACACCAATGATGTATGCTAAATTTCAATAGCATTTTAGCAAGAATTCCAAGCGTTAACACCATTTGAGTATGCGTTTTCTATCGAATTTACACACTTTTTATAGAATGTTCAGGGGGGTGAGGAATGCATGAAATGAGGTGAAAACATAATAAAATGGAACGAAAAATATGTTTGCACAATTTCAAGATCGACAGAAGAAAGTGTGAAGAAAATTAGACAAAAACATGCCAAGTGACATTTTGGGTAGTAGCGAGCCACGACCATGTTGCTGACCGTGGCCATGTTGAAGGATAGTATTCTAGGAAGTAGAGAGCCATCGTAATGGCCCTAACTGTGGCCCTAACTGTGGCATCCTGAAGAGAGAGAAAGGTGTGCCAAAAAGAGGACAGAAAAGGTAAGGAACAAAGCACACATCAATGGCATTTTTGGGAGATTGTTGCTAGGGTTTGTGGGGGACTGAAAGGGGTATAAATAAACCTCTTTCACTCCATTTGTGGCATCTTGGACAGCCACATTTCACCACCAAGCTTGAATAGAGAGGGAGAGAGGGAGATAATTCGAGAAGAGGAAGAAAGAAGGGAGGTTCCTTGAATATACCTATGGTTTTACAAAGGAAACCCCCTCATCTTTTGTTTTCCATTTCTCATTTTAGTTTTGGGGTTGTTGTTTTTATTTGTGAGGTTAGTGTTTCTTTTCATTTTTTTAAACAATTGTAGTGTAGATTTAGTGTTTAGATTTTGAGTTGTAAGCTTTGATGGATATTTTCTATATTTATGAATGGATATTGATTTTTTGAGCTTTATTTTATATATGTAGAGTTTGTCTTGAATGTGCCTTATGTTCCATATTTAAAGATTGCCTTGGATTTGATTTTATGACTTGTTATGAATGGAATGATGTTGTGCTTAGCTACCACGTTGTTGTTTTTGACAAGCCGAAGTGAAGAATTGAGGGATGAAGATTGGGTTAGGTTTAGGAGCATAAAACTTGTTAAGTGCTAGAGTAGATATACTTAGTGCCAATAAGGTGTTTGATGAAATTCCTCACTGGACTTAATGGGCCTAGTTTTTCTAGGTGTGGCTGGGAGGACCCACCTAAGATGCATAGGGACGACTTGAGTGACCTCGAGAGAGGCCACGAGTGAGTCATGTGGGGAGAACACTCAATCCCAAAGACATATTTCTTTGATATGGTAAAAAGAGGGCTTTGCTTGCATCTCTATAATTCAAATGCCTTTGTTTTGTTTGTTGTTTCATTTTAAGTGTAAAAAAATATACCTTTTACAACTCAAAATATACATGTTCCCTGTGGATTCGACACTCAAGGAATACTCCAAAGATTTTTATTACTACAATTAATTCTTGTGCACTTGCAATACACCGACCAAACAAACCGAAACATTGGTCATTCATGTGGGTACCAGTAGATGGATTTTGCATTCTGCAGCATCTGTGACTCAAATCCAATAGCACCTTGGATGTTTTATTTTTCCAAGTCAGTGAGGTAAACACTTTTTTCTTAATTGGTTTATTGTATTTCATGGATCTAGGTGGAATTCGTGCACAAAATTTTTAATTTTTGTTGTTTGTATGTATATCTCGGATTCCAACATGTACTTCTTAGCTAGTTGCTCAAGCGCACATCCCCATCTAATAGGCAAGAAATGAGTAGCCTCCAGTTTGGTTTACCTCGTATGTTGGTCATGGTAAAAAAATGAGTCATGACAGGTTCGATCCTTTTTTACCTACATCCACTCATTTATCTCACTAAAGAGTTTGAATCCACTAAGCTTTGCTCACTTGTCGATGAAGGTAAACCGTTACAAAAAACCTTCTACACACTTGTTTTCAGGCCAAAACAAGAAAAACGCCACTAGTTTTCCTAGGCTCATGAGCAACCACTCTTGTTTTTCAAGGCTACAACAAGCAAACCTATACTACCCTCAAGCTTTAATACCAAAGCTTGATTACGAGTGGATTCCCGAAGTTATAAACAATATCTCACACCAAACCAATAGCTGAAATGCAAATCAAAGCTCAATTGGTACAAGAATGAAAGTAAGCTCTAAGAGAGATAAGATCAAGAATCAATTTGGCAAATCATAGGCACACTCTTGGAAAGTCTCTCTTTTGTCTTCTATTCTGGATGGCTCTATTCATATGTAGGCATTGAAAAATAGGCTTTACAATACCAAAGTAGCCGTTGTGAAATAAGAACGAAATTCTAATTTTAATTGATGTAATTGGCACTAACGTGTGTTATTGCCTTTAATGTGCGTTCTTCAGGTACACTATCAAAGATCATAGTGCGTTGTTGATCATCAGCGTGCCTTCTTAAAGTTGCAGTGCTTCTGTTTGAAAAACGTCTTTCATTAGCTTGCCTTGACGGTCATTAGCATGCCTTGATAGATTCTTCAACGTGATTTGATAAATCATCTGCGTGCCTTATTGACTTCAAAAATCACTTCTTGATTTTGACATATTCTCGTATGAAGGAATATTCAAATTTTGAAATTTTGGGGAACGGATTTGTCAGTTTCTAAGAAGCTACTTGACTATGCGCATTGTACACCAACAACATGCGTTGTTGTGTTGTCTCAAAAAATTATACCATTACTCAGCAACATGCGTTCTTGACTTCATCAATGTTTCCTAACATGATATCTTAGACAAGTTCTGAGCAATTCCTGGACAATGTGCTTTCTTCTTCATTAGCGTGCCTTAATGAAACAGAGTAATATATCATTAAACTTCAGTCATAATCTACGAATGTTGTTCCCTCTTCTAGATGCATAGATAAAGTCTTCACTTTCAACAATGCGCATTCTTGAATCATCTGCGCGCTTAGTTGCATCCCTTGGATAAATTAAGCTAGCATATTCACACGTTCTTCAATGATTAACGTGCCTAGTGCTTCTGTTTATAATTCCAAAACTATAGGGTAAATGCTAGGGTACGCTGTAACTCCATTATCATGCATTGATGACACATAAATTGCATTGATTGTCCATTAGAGTGAGTTAATACCATTTTGGCTTAGAGCCAGTGTGAGTTGAAAACCATCAACATGTGTAAGGGTTCATTAACGTGCTTTGCTTAACTTTTCACTTGTTTTGTAAATCATCAAAACTTAGAAGGATTTTTCATGTTGTCCATACAATGGCTCAACAACGACCCCATTCATTAATATAGCAAATAGAAATCTTTAGTTGAAATCTCAAAAGTTCTAATGCTTCATCATTAATGGTTTATCTCCTTTCATTTCTAATTACTTGTCTTTCTTTATCAAAAATCCTAAAAAATTATAATCATGTTTTTTTATTGTTATTATTTTACGAATTGATCACCATTAGTACTCGTTCCCTTAGATTTGATAACCCTAGGGATACTCCCAAGGAAAAACTACATCGACACCCGTACGCGTGCGGGGAGCCAATCATGTTTTGGCGCCGTTACTGGGGAACGATGCTACTAATTGTGATTTTTTATTTTTCTTTTCTTTTTATCTAATTAATTGTATTTCCTTTACATTTGTTGGTAGTATGCTATTGTGGCATTCTATAGGCTTGGAAAATGAGGAGGTTATTCTTTTGATTTTAGAAATTGAAAGATTGTGTAGGGAGAACTGGGCTAATAGAAGAAGGCAGAGAATGGAAGAGAATCCAATGCCTAGGGTTGATCATGAGAATGAGGAAATAATGGGGCAACTGTTGGAAGATGGAATTGAGCAACAAATATCGGTTCCAATACGCTTAACAGACATACCAAGACCTATGATTGGAGCCTCACCATCTTGCATAAGGTTGAGTCTGGCGGCAATGAACTATAAGTTGAAGAACATTCACTTGGAGATGCTCCCATCATTTCATGGCTCGCCATTAGAGGACCCACTCACATTTTTAAGGGAATTCTACACCACCATTTAAACATGCCCTCTACATGGCTTAGTGGAAGATGAGTTGAGGATGCGATGCTTTCCATTTACATTGAAGGATAATGCCAAGACTTGGTTAATCAATCTACTTGAATGATCTCTTGGCACTTGGGGAGAGGTCTATAAAAGGTTTATGATAAAATATTACTCTCCTTAAAAGACATTTGAATTGAGGAACAAAATTTGTTCTTTCTCTCAAATGGAATGGGAGTCATTTCATGAAGCATGGGAGAGGTTCAATATGCTTTTGATTCAATGCCCCCACTTTCAATTTTCTATGAGATGCTTATCACTAACTCTTAACAAAAGGTGGGAGGAAGAACATCGAGAATTTATAAGGTAACCTTTAATTCTTCTGATTAGCTTCCTAAGTTGCTTAATTGTCTAGGATGTTGAATTTGTTGATGAATAGATAAGAAATATGCTTTTTTTTATGGAGTGATGGGGCATAATGATGCTAGTTGTGGGATGGCCTAAGGAGTGAGTGTGGGATTTCACGAGGTAAAATATGTGGGAGGTTTTATTAAGCCCCAATCTAGAAATGACCCTATTCCAATACCTTTAACTCAGGTTGGTGCAACCACTCAAAATTTGCTTAGAAAGACCCAATTCTAACCCATCTAGACCTATGAGACTCCTAGGATATCAACCAAGGCCACTACCAGCTTATCAATAACCACCACCCCAACAAAACACCCAAGAAAAGAAACCACCCCTTAAAGACCTCTTGATGCAATATATGTCCAAAATGGAGGCAAGAGATGCTAAGGTTGACCAAGACATTCAAGCTCAACAAGCCACCTTTTTGAATTTAGAGAGACAAGTAGGTCAAATTGCCAAGGTAGTTTTCAATAAGGAAAAGTGGAAGCTACCAAGTTTCTCCCTAGTTAACCCAAATGAGAGTGTAATAGCTATTACATTGAGAAGTGGGAAAGAACTTGAGGAGCCAAAGGTGGAGGAGAAATCGAGAAAAGATAAGAGAAATGAGTGCATGGTGGAAGAACCCAAGCATCAAATGAAACCTAAGGAGGAACAAGTGCAAAACAAACAGCTCCCTTCCAACCAAAAGAGTGAGGTCAAGCCATATATGCCTCCAATTCCATTCCCTCAATGGTTGAAAGGTCACAAAATTGACAAAGATTTTGCAAAATTCTTGGAAATAGTCTATAGCAAAAAGAATTTGGGGGAATATGCTACAATTGCATTAACTAAGGAGTGCAGTGTGGTCATCCAAAACAAGCTTCCTCTAAATCTCGAGGATCTCGGAAGCTTTACTATCCCGTGCACCATTGGCACTTATGGGATCAAGAAATCTTTGTGTGATTTGGGATTCGTGCTCAACCTCATTCCATCCTCCATATTCAACAAACTTGGGATTGGAGAACTTGTGTCGATAACCATTTCATTCCAAATTGTCAGTCGGTCCATCAAACACTCGTTAGGAGTTACCAAGAACATCCTGGTAAAGGTTGGTAAGTTCTATTTTCCCACTTATTTTTATGTTCTTGAAAGGGATAATGATTTAGAGCTTCCTATTATACTTGGTAGAAAATTTTTAGCAATGGGGAAGGCTCTAATTGATGTGAAGATAGGAAACTTGACTTTTAGAGTAGGGAGTGAAACACAAGACTTTAATGTTGTTAGCAATTTAAAAATGTCCTCACTTGAGGATGGTGATGATGATGCTAAAATGGTAAAGTCTTGTTGTATGTTATCCACAAATACTGATCGACTCCACTTAAACGGATAGGTGTCAATGTATTTTTATCTTGAGAGTATCCCTAGGGTTATTGAATCCAAAGGAACGAGTACTAATGTTGATCACTTCGTAAAATAAAAGCAATAAAACTCAGGATTATATTTTTGGGGTTTTAATTAATAAAGCAATATTGGTAAAAGCAAGCAACACAAATTAAGAGAAGATAACCAATAATAACAAAGCATTAAGACTTTCGAAATTTCAACTAAAATTTATATTTGCTATATTAATGAATGAGATTTTGGGATAAAGTGTTCTCTCCACTAAACACGCTTAGTGCCCCTCTTGAGTTCATTTAAGAAATACATACATTTATTAGGAAGGTCCTTTCGACCTCACCTAATTAAACTAGGTTAATTAAGTCTATGGGAAATTTTATCGGACAACTCACATGCATAGAATATGTCTATCCTAAATTTAATGAATATGTCTATTCATCAACTAAGTTTATCAAAACTATCATCAAGGTGATCAAGCTCAACAATAGTCATGCAAAATAAGTCATTAAATCAAATCCAAGGGAAATAATCAATTATAAAACAAATAACACAATACCCATTAAGCAATCTTCAAATATTGAACATAAAACACGATACCCATTCACAATAATAGCAAATAGTCATCATCAGCTTACATATCTAAATCCTAACAATAAAATCTAAGCTACAATGACTAAAATAAAAGAAAAGAAACAATAGAAATAAAAATAAAACATTGTCACCAACTAAAAAGATGAAGAAGTAGAGGGAGGATGGAAGTCAAGAACTCATGTTCAATGTCACTTTGAGAGAGGATGCCCAAAACCTTCAAGCTCTTCCTTTCTTTCATCAAACCCTAACTAATTTCCTATCTAACATTAAGAGAATTTTTTTGTGGTGTAAAGAATCCTTTTAAAAGAGAAAATAAGAGGTGTATTTATGCCCCTTCACATGTCACAAAACCCTACAATTAATGTTGACAAAAATGCGCCTCGATTGTGCCTTTAGTCCCCACAACTTTGTCTTTTCCACCACCATCTCTCTCTTCCTTCTGGCTGTGCCACAGTCATGGACCCCTATCGGCCTACACAAATAACCATGGCATTTATGCCACGATCAATGCCATGGTCGTGGAACTGGCCACAATCATGGAATTGAATTGCCATGAACATGGTGTGGCGACGACCTTGGTCCATTTTGGGCTGATTTTTCTTCCATTTTTTTCAATTATTTTGACTCCTTTGAAAACTCATTTATCGTACCTTTTTCTTTGCTTTTCATCCACATTCCAAGCATTCACATCAACCCAACACAACATACGAAAAGAGTATAAATTTGTGGATAATTAAATACTCTTAGGCCAAAATGCAATCTATTTATGCTAAAATATCCATGTAAAATGCGCCTTGATTGTGCCTTTAGTCCCCACAACTTTGTCTTTTCCACCACCATCTCTCTCCTCCTTTTGGCTGTGCCACGGTAATGGCCTTTAGGGGCATGACCGTGGCCCCTCCCGGCCTACACAAATAACCATGGCATTTATTCCACGGTCAATGCCATGGTTGTGGCACTAGCCATGGTCATGGAACTGAATTGCCATGACCATGGTGTAGCGATGACCTTAGTCCGCTTTGAGCTGATTTTTCTTCCACTTTTTTCCATTTTTTTTGACTCCTTTGAAAACTCATTTGTCGTGCCTTTTTCATTGCTTTTCATCCATATTCCAAGCATTCGCATCAACCCGACACACCATACGAAAAGAGTATAAATTTGTGGATAATTAAATACACTTAGGCCAAAATGCAATCTATTTATGCTTAAATATCCATGTAAATTTACCATACATAAAACTCCCCACACTTACTCATTTGCTTGTCCCTAAGCAAACCAATCCCAATCTTGGAGATAGAATACAATTCAAGTGAAAGAGGATGGAGAATTCCTATACTATGCAAGTTTGCTAGTAAAACTATCAAGAGAGGAATACTATGCTATTTATCAATCACACGAATCAAACATTGGTACTAAAAAGACGCAATTTCAAGAGTTCAACTATGAAGTCACCTAACTTATTGGCATCTTTAATGCTTATCTCCCAACTTGCTAAGTTAAACCACATTTGCATTGTTTTTAGAGTAAACTTGGCCATGTTAAACATTTCCACTTTTAGTGCTTTGTTCAACACTTCGTTTCATCATTTTTTTTCTTTTTTTTTCACTTAACTCTCATTTTAGGTGCTACAAACGAGTTAGTGAATTAAGGGTCCTTGTGATTACACTTATTAATAATCAAAGAGGGTACTTATCATTTTCACCTTGAGGTTGGAACCCATGCACTTATCCTTGTTTAGGTTCACCCTCAAAAGTGAAGCTTAAGCATTTAAACACTCAATACAAGCACTTAATTCATTGATTAATCCAAGCCTACTCCAAATTTCACACGATTTAATCATTCAAGCATAACCAACTTAGCAACAAGTTTGTGAGCTTTTTATTGTGCCACCACTAATAGATTAAAGTTATTGATAAATGAACCCCCAAAAAACTTACCACATAAAAAAAATGCCAAATTACAACATTTCTCAAATAGCATACATTCCTCAATTAATTATGTTAAAAGGATACTTACACAATACAAAATTCCTCCAACCAATTCAATTCAAATGCATTCTTTTTGAATTTGATGCATTCTAAAAACAATTTAAGCACAATTCAAGAAAAAATTTCAAGCATCTTTTTAGCAAAATCATCACACAAACAAATACATACATTCAAAACCTAAGCATTCAATAAACCCTCCCCCCACACTTATTTTGAACATTGTCCCCAATGTTCGACAAAGAAAATTTGAATAATTCCTAACAAGAGCAATGAACATGAGGACAAGTCCAATTTTTACCATCAAGTTTTAAAAGTAAAGAGGAATAAGGTTAGGAAAGCTTATTTGTTATGCTTTTTCCTTGAATGCATGGCTCCACTTTTAGGCATGAGACAAGAAAAGTTAGTAGACACAAGTATATAGGTATGATATAGGGAATAAGATCATGAAGGCATAAAACTCATTCCTACTTGCTTTTATTCAATGTAAACAAAGACTTAAAATCAATAAAGTAAAGGATAACCATAGTTTAATGTCATTACGGACATGAAGTAGTTTAACGGCATTTCAGACAATGATGTTGGAACTATTTGGGATGTCAAATAGTCTTTATGGTGGACTTCATATGTGGTCTCAATCGGTTTCCATTGAATTTAATTGGTTTATGATCATTAAGTAAAATGTTAATAGCACCACATGCATGGATTTTTGAAATTGAAAATGGACTTCACCATGGGATCTTGGGGTTCCAAAGAACATATTTTTGAGTGGAAAATATAAAACTTTTTGACCTTTAAAGAACTCACAATCAAAAGCAAAAAAATCACATTCTTTCTTGACTTTATCTTTTAGACCCAATTCCCTGTAAGATTATTTTTTTCCTTTGCATTTGGTTTACTCTCTTGGTTTTCGTCTTTTGGATGCTCTCTTGTTTTTGTAATAGGTTCTTCCTTATATTGTTCACCCAAAAATCATATTCTTTGGAACCAAAAAATCCCATGGTGTGGTCAATTTTCTATTTTGAAAATTAATGCATGTGATGCTATGGACATTTTACTTAATGATCATAAACCAATAATAGTCAATGGAAAGCTATTGAGACCATGCATGACGTCCACCACAAGGACTATTTGGCATCCCAAATAGCTCCTACATCTCCATCCAAAATGACATTAAACTACTTTCCATATGCAATGATGTTAATTTATGATTATCTTTAATTTACGCATTTTTCCTTCAAGTTTGCATTGAATAAAAGAAACTAGCAGTGAGTCTTATGTCTTTATCATCATATGCCCTATATCATGTCTATATACTTATGTTTACTAAATTTTCTTGTCTCATTCCTAAAAGTGGATTTGTGCATTCAAGGAAAAAGCAAACACGAGTAAAGCCAAAAATAGAGAAACTTTCTTAACCTTATCCCTCTTTACTTTTAATGCTTAATGTTGAAAATTGGATTTGTCCCTGTGTTCATTGCTTTTGTTAGGAATGATCTGGCCTTACTTTGTCGAACATTGGGGAAAATGTTCAAAATAAGTGTGGGGAGGGGTTTATTGAATGGTGGGTGCTTAATTGCTTATATAGTCTTTGCTTGTGTGTCATTTTTTCTTGAAAATGCTTGAAATTGGGTGCTTAATTTCTTATATAGCCTTTGCTTGTGTGTTAATTTGCTTTAAAAAGGCTTGAATTTTTTTTTGCTTTAATTGTGTTTCAAAATGTTTTTAGAGTGCATCAAACTTTAGTAGAATAATTTGAATTTGAATTGGTTGAAGGAATCTTGTAGTATGTTCGTACGTGTTTAAAAAAATGTTAGTTGTTAATTACTTGATCCTCAATTTGGTGTTTTTAGTTTGCAAGGTTGGGAGTTCATTTATCAATAACTTTAGCCGATTAGTGGTCGTATAATAAAAGGCTTGCAAACTTGTTGACAAGATGATTGTGCTTGAATGATTAGATTATGTGAAATATATAGTAGGATGGGCTTAATCAATGTGTTAAGTGCTTGTATTAAATGATTAAATGGTTAAGCTTCACTTTTAAGGATGAACCTTAACAAGGATAAGCATATGGAGTCACAACCTCAAGGTGGAAATGATAAGTACCCTCGTTGATAATAAATAAGTGTAATCGCAGGAGCCCTTAATTCACTGACTGGTTTCTAGCACCCAAAATGGGAGTGAAAGTAGTGAAAAGAAAATATAATGGAAGAAAATTTGAAGTAAATCGCTAATGATTGGAAATAAATGATGCCAAGCTTGCTCTAAAACAAAAGAAAACATTTTTTCTTAATCTTAGCAATCAAGAGATAAACTTTACAGATGTCAATAGGCTAGGGGACTTGATAATTGAACTCCTGAAATTGCCACCTCTAAATGCCAACGTTTGATTCATGTAATTGATGAATAACATGGTTTTTCTCTCTTAACCATTTTACTAACATACTTGCATAGTGTAATAATTCCTTGGTCTTTGCAATTTCAATTGTATTCTTTCCTTGGGGTTGAGATTGGTTTGCTTGGGACCAAGCAAGTGAGTAAGTGTGGGAGCGTTTAATATATAATAAATTTACATATTTTTTCAAGCATCAATAGATGTCATTTTGATCCTAAGTGTACTTAATTGTCTACAAATTTATTTTTGTGATTTGTGTAGGGTGATTACAAATTCATAGAATGTGGATGAAAAGTGTTGAAAAAGGCATGAAAAAGGAGTTTGAAGAGAAGTTAGAGTGATGGGAAGAAGTGGAAGAAATATCAACTCAAAAAGCACCAGAGTCTCTACCACACCCTGTGCCATGGTCACCAAACACCATGGTTCCAAAAGCAGGTCATGGTTATGGCCCTGTGACCATGGCCAAGGCCACACCCTACATACCTCGATCGTGGCTCCTCTTGACAGTCAGCTTTTCCAATCCGGGAAGGACCATGGTCATGGCCTCTCAAGGCCACGGTCGTGGCCCTCTCAGCTCAAAAAAGAGAGATAATTTTGGCAGTGGACAAAGTTGCGGGGCCCAAAGGCATGTCAAGGGGCATTTTTTACAAAATGAATTATAGGGTTTTATAGGCATGTAAAGGGGTATAAATGGTCCTAAAAATTGCTCTTTTAGAAACATTCTCTTAGTCTTTTCAATTTTTAGATAGCTCTAGTCTAGGGTTTGAGTAAGAGGAAGAGGCTTGAAGAATTGGGGGTTGCTCTTAAGGGCACCTTGAAGAGGCGACTCCACTTCCATCATCCTTCTATCTCTTCTCATTTTTAATTGGTGACTATGTTCTATTTTCATATTTATAATTTTATTTTGTTTTCTATGATAATGGTAGCTTAGATTTATTGTTAAGACTTAGAGATATAGAGTATTGATGAATATTGTTATATTTATGAATGTATATTGTATTTTATGTTCTATAGTTGAAGTTTGCCTTGGATTTTATTTGAAGACTTATTTTGATTGACTATTGTTGTGCTCGATCACCATGACTATACTTTAGACAAATCTAGTTGAAGGATCAAGAGATGAAGGCTAGATGAGGTCTATGTTGGAATTCGCGGCTAAAATATGACATTCATATACATACATGGCAGCGGATATAACAAAAATTTAATGCCTTGAATTCCCCAAAGGAC
>CAODLS011277064.1:0-18389 GCA_948243855.1 Flueggea neowawraea | reverse complement strand
TTGGGAGAACAATTTGAGAGCGTTTCAGACATATTGATAGAAGTTTTGAGTGAAAATGACGAAAAACGTCGAGTTACGGACGTTTTAAGAGCTGCAGATCACAACGCACCGTTTCGACATTTTCAAAGGCAACGTACGTCATACTCAATGACAATGTATGTTGTGATGGCGTACAACGTACGTTATACCTCACAAGTACGTCGTGAAGCATCCAATAGCCTCGGATTTGAAGAAACACAACCCAACGTACGTCTTACCATGGCATCGTACGTTGATCATCCTCGTATCCCAAATAACATATGTTGTATCTCTACAACGTACGTCATGCTATTTTCCAGATAACGTACGTCTTCCTCACTCGACAACGTACGTCATACGCACGCTATTCACTCTCAAATCACATACTCGACATATCACATTTCCTAACGCGTATCGGACCTCCCTCGAGATTCGATGACACCTAATCCCCGAAAATACGTCTGATTATCCTCAAGATCAAATCAGACTTAACCAGAAAGCTACAGTATTCCTTGACAGAAATGAGCGGAATATTACAGATCAATATTTATATAAGTTAATTATATGAACTGCCATAATTAAAGTACCGAATTTGACAAATAGCCCCACATGCTTTTAAATTTTACAAATGGAAACACGATCAAGCATTTGTTTTTGCAAATACAACAATTTTGCAACTTAATCTTATAAATGCCATCTACATTTAATATATAAGTTCAAAATCTCATTTTAGCCACAAACTTTTTGCCTGCCTCTTTCTCTCTCATCTATCTCTTTCTCTCTCTCCCTTCTCTTCTCTCTCTCTTTCTCCTTTCTACCCTCTCCTTTCTCTGCCAAACCCTAGCCACATCCTCTTCCTTCTCCTCTGCCACCATCTGTGTGTCCTTATCCTTCGACATGTTTGTTTGTCTCCGTTTCTTCCTCTTTGGAGTCAACTCAGAAATGCATGAGTTTGAGATCGCGATATGAAATTCCAAATCGGGATCAGGAACCACACGAACGATGGAAAATCAAACCACCACAATGATGAGGACAAATTTTTCAAATGGCAATCGCGATTCAGTGTTCCCAGCGGCAATGGCGACAAATAGCAATCGTCCTTCTCGTCGTAATATATATATATATATATATATATATCGATGAATTTGGATGAGGCATGAAGGCGACGATGATAAAAACCCTAGTCGACGCTGCTGCGATTGAAACATGAAAGGGATGGCATTGGCTAGGGTTTCTACGGGTGTGTTTCATGTATAATTATTGTTTTAGTCTCTAATGTTTTGTAAAACTATAGTGATTGAACTTGTTTTAGTGTTGTCGTCGGTGGAGTTTGTTTTAGTGTTGGTGACGGTGGACGCCTCAAATTTATGTTGCATATACCTTTTGTACACCTTTGAAGACCATTGTAGACTATTGTAGATTTTTTGAAGACATTTGTACACTTTTGTACATCAAATTAATTATCATTAAAAAAATTAAAATTTGTATATATCATGTACACTGAATACATACATACAAACATGAATACATACATACAATTCAGCTTAATTTTGAAAAAATATTACATCAAAAATTTATTAAATCAAATTTCTTATAAAACAAAATTGTGAACTGCCCTTTGAACATTTGTGTAAACCTTTGAAAACCATTGTAAACTTTTGAAAAATCAAATATTTTTTGGCTAAAAATTATTTTTTCACAATAAATTAATTTCTCGCAAAAATATGACGATTTCTCATGAAAAATGACATTTTTAAGATTTTGTTTATTTTTTTGGTATTTTTTAAAGTTGAAAACTTGACGACATTTGTCAAATTTAGTATTTATTGATAATAAAAGTGTGATTTCCCTATTTCAATGTTAATTCAAGCCGTGTTATTTGAAAATACCATATCCACCACGACAATGGCTATGATGCTTTTGAGCTTTCGTGCTTTTAACGGTTATGATCTACGTAATTACAATCTAACGGTTTAAATGCAATCAACACATTAAAATATGTAATTTTAATGTGTTGATTGTATTTAAACAGTTAAATTATAATTACGTAGATCACAGCCATTAAAAGCATGTAAAACACAAAAAACCCTCAAAGGACCATAGCCATTAGGGGTGTAAGCGATGTGGTTTGGGTCGTTTTTAGGCTTCCAACCAAACCGCGTCGCATATTGCGGTTGGAAAGATTTGCATTTGCAGTTGAACCGCACAAATTAATTATGCGAATGCGGTTGGATGCGAGTGGTTCTTGTCGTTAATATATAACAAGTAGTTGATATTAATAATAAATGAATTTCAAGTATAAACATACTATTATTAACTGCCAAAAAAATAATTTCTTCTTTCTAACCACAAAAAAAAAAAGAAAAAAAGAAAACAAAGATAATAATATTTAAAATATTGTTTCATTATAATTTTGCTGTAATATTCAAGACGGTCAAATCATAATCATAGTTGCCTTAATTGCATTTTAATCTCCCAAAACACATGCAATTTAGTAATATTTCTAACCACATATTTTAATTTAACCAATTCATGTATAGTCCTTGTTTGCCACAAAAATATATAATGTTCAGTTGCATAAAAATAATTATAAACTGGTCAAACCTTTACCTATCTAAATTATACAAAATGTAGCACCCAAAATATGTGGTTGTGCTATTGTGGTTGGATTTTGACGGTTAGAAAGAAGAACTAACCGCAACCAAACCACAAATAGCAAATTAAAAAAATTATCATTCACAATCATCCAAAATAAGCGAATAACCGCAAATTGCAGTTTGATTGTGAATGACTTCAGCATTTTTTTACGGTTTAGCGGTTGAACTTTACAGCATTAATAAGCATTACCGATCCACCACTGCTTTCCTCTCAAAACTGGCTAGTGCATTTAAATAAAACGTGACTAATATAAATGGTCCGTTTACAGGATATGGTTCGTGTGGATAGAGGATAACAGGACATATAGAGTTAACACATTGGACAGACATCAAGGAAACAAAGAAGCAGCAGTGAAGGAGCATGTCAAATTCGAACGCAGTAGCAAATGGTGTAGCAGGAGCGGTCGGTGGTATTATTGCCCAGATCATCACTTACCCTCTTCAAACTGTTAGTTCCCATTTTTGTTTCGGAAATGGATGGATTCGTATGGATAGAGGATATAACAGTATTCTTCTGTCATTATCATCTTTGTTTCATTATCTTATCATTTTAATGGTTAAATATTTCAGGTAAATACACGGCAGCAAACAGAGAGAATCGCCAAGAAGAAGAGGGAGAGTCTTCTTCAAGTTGATTCCCACTCCAAAGTCAAGGCAAAAAGCACACTTCTTCAAATTCTTGAGGTAAAATTAGCAATTCGCTTTCTGGGTTTACTGGTTCTTTTTTTTTTCTTTTTCGTTATGTCGATCATTACTGTGATATTGGCAAATTGTGGGTGTTGGTTAGGTAATTAGTACTGAAGGTTGGGGTGGACTTTACAGCGGCCTTAAGCCTTCTCTGTTTGGAACTGCTGCTTCTCAGGTGATCAAGTTCTCATTTGCTGCTAATTCTTAATTATCATAATAATATGGTCGAATAACGTGTCAATAATTGTTGCCAATCTATGGTGAAGGGAGAATTTTCGTGTTAAGTGAACTCACTGGAGTAGAATATAGAAGTCAGTTCTCCATTATGGTCCGACTTAGTTTATATACTTATTTTTAGATTTGTTGAGATTTATTCTCATATCTATCCCTTATTTCGGAAGAAAATAGAAGTCGATTATCTTTGAAACGATTCTTGATTTACAGCAAGCCACTATATAATTTAGTTGTCTTTTTTACTACATATATTATTTAGTTCTGCTTCAAGATTTTATGGTCTATTCTTGCTGTTTCAGTGTACAGCTAGTTTAAGATTATCTCTTATTTTTTTCTTATCATTTTGATTGAATTTTTCTGTTATCATTCCCAGGGAATTTACTACTACTTTTATCAAGTTTTCAAAAACAAGGCCGAGGCCGTAGCAGTTGCTCGGAAAGCCAAAGGACATGGAGATGGTTCTGTCGGCATGTTTTCCTGGCTTGTTGTGGCTGCTATTGCTGGGTGAATCCTACACTATAACTCCTGTTAAAATAATAGCATGTTTATGGGATTGATAGAATATATGTTTAGTGCCTAGAATCAGATCTGGGCCATGGTCAAGGACAGGTATACATCTGCCTGGCTATCAAGTAGATAGTTGAACCATTGACCCAAAAAGAAACATAGTCGAACCTGCAATTTGCAATGAATACAGCACATAGTGATTTTTCCATTCTCCTCATGATAGAATAGATAGTTTGGATTAATGTATTTATGATACTTGCTTCACAATGCAGGTGCTTGAATGTATTGTTTACCAACCCAATATGGGTCCTTGTGACTCGCATGCAGGTAGGTTGGTTATCTTGCATATATCTTGCATACATTCTTATTTTCTATAATATCATAATCATTGGAATTGTTCCTGTTGTTTGAATCAAGTCATCATTGCTTTGGATTCAATGTTTGTGCTATCTAGTTGTTGGCTTCTATAAGGTGCAAAATAACATATCTTTACCATTATGCCAATGAACAGACAATGAGAAGCTCTTAGTGGGTAATATTTTCTCCTTTTCATATCATGGAAGTTTGAATTACAAAGTATGCGTATTCATGTGTACTGGATTAGTACCTGTTTTCAAACTGTTAATGGACTGATATCTTCAAGAGCTTGTACCAAAAAAAAAAAAATATCTTGAAGAGCCACAACCAGTTTTAGCTCACAATATCTGACACTAGGATAGATTATTCATACTTCTTGCAGACACACACTCAAGCAGAGAGAAAAATTATGGAGGGAAAAAGAGAAACTTTATTGATTGAAGCTAAAGAAAGTGGCTTTACAGCTTCAACTTTGCAAGAAAAATTGGCTGAACTAGATTCACTAAAGCCTCGTCCATATGGAACAGTACAAGCAGTAGGTATCCATCCTCCTCATTCTATTTGTGGCAAAGCCTATTTACAATATCTTGCTTGATCATGGTGGGAAAATGATTTTGTCTTCTTTATTGCTTCAGAGGGATGTTGTTTTATCTTTGCCTTTTGTGGTACCAGACTCATTTATTAAATGAATTTCATTTTATTGGGTTTTAGTGTTTTAGATTAGGATTATAACTACTTCTTTACTTGCTGGTAACATTTTATCATTGTACGCAATATTCAGAAAAGGTCTATCATTTGGCAGTATAAATGACCAACAATAGTGGTTGAAGGATTAATCGTTTTTTTTTCCTCCCTTTCTGTAAGGTATGCGAAGTTTACAATGAGGCAGGAATTGTTGGATTTTGGAAAGGAATCGTCCCAACCCTTATAATGGTGAGTCACATTTTGATTGTCTTTGCAGTAGTTACTATTGATCTGTTCTTCATAGGATTGAAATTTGTTTTGCCAGGTCTGCAATCCATCAATCCAATTCATGATTTACGAAACCTCATTAAAGCACCTCAAAGCAAAGCTTTCTACAAGCAAGCATGGTTATAAAAATGCAACAGCTTTGGAGGTATAAAACTACCTTTGATGATTGATTTTGGGAGCATTTTGCAAATTCACCTTCTACTCGGTTTTATGTCGGTCATTTTCTACTGTGTTTGGGTTTGTATGTGCATGGTGAATCTCTTATCTTGTCCTGTGTAAAAGGTATTCATTCTAGGAGCCTTGGCAAAATTGGGAGCAACTGTCACAACATATCCCCTATTGGTCGTCAAGGTAATTTCACTCTCACTTCGAACAACACATGATAACTAAAAGAACAATTTTCCTACCTACAGTTCTGTGACCAAATTGAAATTTCATTTTATGGCTAGCATCTTCTCCCTTAATAATAAACATGCTTCTAGCGGAGTTTTCTACTCCACACAAGGACACTAAATTTAGTATGCCACAATAATTTGGACAAATAAGAGTAATGTCATGCAATTTTCTAATGTAGCAGCCTGTGATTTTTTTCAAGACAATAGCACATACATGGGGCAAATGAAATATAAATGAACAAAACTCACACTCCCCACCCAGAGCACAAACTTGCATATGTTTGTGTATGAGGTCTGATCTCCTATGTGTTTTTGCAGTCAAGACTTCAAGCAAAACAGGAAATTGGTGGAAATAACTCTTTGAGATATTCAGGTTTGTTTTCAAATTGATGCTGGCACGGAAGAATTTGGAAATTTTGACTTGAAGTTTATTCTTATCAACCTTACCGACAATTAATTTATTTCAATTGCATTTCTTTATTTTATTCTTCTGTGACGTTCATCTTTACTAAAAAGATGGCAAATACACCAATTGTCATTGTTACTTGTAATTTTTACTGTTGTACTACCCTGATCGCCATCATAATAATTTCCTGAGACGATTTAAAAAAAAAAAGCCTATAGAATTTCATCGTTTATAGCTCCGCTTTCCATGTTCATAATTGTACGGACTCATATGAACTGCATTTCAAATTAGTTCACTTATTGAATACTCTCCCATTATTGTTGCATCGTGAATAACAGGACCACTAAAGCATGTCCAAGTTGGTAAAATGTTTTGACAAATTTGCTTGTGTGGCTAGCCTCTTACAGTTTTCTATACATGCTGGACTCTGATTGCAGGTGAAAGTGCACGATGGATGTGAAGAAATTATCTTTTCTTTCCACGTACAAAAGTTAAAAATAATTGAAAAATGGAACCCCTTTAATTGGAAGGAGCTTCTTTTTTATATAAATGAATATGATCTGATAAATTTGAGTACTTCATATGCTATACGGAACTTCTAAATATTGAAGGACTAGATTTTAGATGGCATATATTTCAGAGGCTAAGCCTATAACTTTTTTAATAGTTTTCCTAATCAATTTAAAATCCAAATATATTTCAGTGGTTATCACATTAGTTTCTTGTTGAGTTGAGAATGCATCTTCATTGTCCTCTATTCTTAGTGGTAACACATCGTAACATTCTGTGATTGCAAGTGCAGGTACTTTTGATGCCATAGTTAAAATGATCCGTTATGAAGGGTTGCCTGGTTTTTATAAAGGCATGAGCACAAAAATAGTACAAAGTGTTTTTGCCGCTTCTGTACTTTTCATGATGAAGGAGGAGGTTGTTAAGGCTTACTTGGTACTGTCTGACAAGAGCAAGAAAGTTCTATTGAATTTTACTAGCTAATTTCTTTGCCATACAGAAGAGAAAGATGTGTTTCCATGTTCATTTACCGGACATTTATAGATATGGACCATTTATTCATGGTTATGATGTGACCATGATTGGGAGAACATCCTAGCTTGGAAGAGACATTTCTCGGCATCTTTGAAGCATTACTGTGAGTCATTTGTCCTCCATCGACGAGGATGTTCTGTAAATTACTGAGGATAACATCCATTTATCGACCAGGATTGAAGCATCACTGAAGTTTTTTTTTTTATTATAGCTTGAATTGTCACATCCTGAAAAATAATAAAATATAAAAAGAGAAAAAAAAAACAATATAAAGCGTCTTCAAAGGAAAACTAAAATTTATTTTTGATATCACCGGCAAGCGTCTTCTTAGTACCTAAACTTTTCATAATTTATGAATTAATCCTTTAATTATTTTAAAATTTTAATTAAAACTTCACTTTTTTAGAATTATAAATCTAGACTCTAACTACCTAAAATTAAAAATTTAGGCCTCTATTTTTCAAAAAGCATGTAAAATATTCACTTCAGTTCCCCAGTTATACAGAATTATGTAAAATTATGTTTTCAGTCCTTTCGGTTCAAAATCACATCAGAAAGTCCCAAATCCCGAGCCGAGCATAACCCAACGTTATTAAACCATTTAATCAACTCATAACAGTCCCTAGGACTTAAATCCATCACACTTTTCATCCCAAACAACATCAAACCGTCCATAATAGTCCTCCAAAATTCGGACCGTCAAAGCCATTTCAAAGAAATCATCATCCACCATCCTCACCTTATATATATGTTTTTCCCAGTTCATAAGTATCAAAATACAACAAAGAAAAGTTCAAATCCTTCCCAGAAATGCTTCAAATCCGAAGCTATAGCCCCCCTCCCCCCCAAAAAAAATCCATTTCATTTAACAATTTGAAACGGCAAAAAGAACAAGACATGGAAGGAAATGAACAACCTAGATTCATACTCTTACCTTGATTGATGAGAGGAACAAATGGGAGGTGGAGAGAATCCGATTTGCTGGTGAAGAAACGGGTAACGAAGAGTGACAGTGAAGAGAGAGAGAGAGAACGAGGGTGGTGGATTTGTGATTTTAAAAGAAGAAAGCAGAAGTCACGAAACGGTGTTGTTTCGTCTTGAGAGGAGGTGCCGATAGACACAAAACGGCGCCGTTTCTGTCTCTCTCTTTTTTTTCCAACAGCAGACCATGAACGACCGAAATGGAACACGGACGCCAGCAGGAAAAAAATCAAAAGACCTGCAGTTTGCTTCTAACACTTAAACGACCTGTAGTTCGTTTCTCTCATTTTTTTTTTCATTTCAATTTTTAACAGCTTTCCACTTAATTAATCAACTTAATTACTTTCAAAACCTTATTAATCACACAATTAATATTTAAAACATAAAATTTAATTTTCCAGTTAAAAATTATTTTCCAAAATAATTAAAAAATTACCAAAAATACCAAATATTACATATTATTTTCCAAATTAAATGGGAAAATTGCCAAAATAAATTTGTCAAAAATTGAAGATATTACACTTGTTTTGCCCGCAAAAATAAGGTGTAATGATTTGCTTGTTAAGCCCGCAAAAATAAGTGTTGTAAACGGTTTTTTTCCACCCGAAAGTGAGGAGATAGTGAATTGAAATTCTTGAGTGGATCCCAAGGAGTGTACGTAAGTCAAAGATGATTTAACTACTATAAATATTGGGCTTTGATTCCTCTCTCCCTTTCTCTTTTTACTTTACATTTGATTTATATTATTGAGAGTGTAAATTAGTGTTTTTAGAGCTTTTGCATTTACACTTTGATTTTGGTTTGGAAAAAACTTTGTTATTTGTTTAGTTTGCAAAATGTTTTCAACAAAGTTTTAGACATGCAAAAAATCAAATTCACCCCCCTCTTGGATTGCCGTTGTGTATTGGGACCAAATCTTACTTACACTGAAGACAAGCACCAAACCATAGAAGACATTGACAAAATAATTTCTATTGAGATACCTGATAAAAATGAAAATCCACAGTTGTACGAAGCTGTTAGCAACTATATGATGCATGAGCCATGTGGTGCAGATAGAAGAGACTCACCATGTATGCTTGATGGAAAATGTACAAAACATTTTCCTAAAAGATTTATTGAATAAACAACTATTGACGATGATGGCTTTCCACTCTACAAGAGAAGGCACAATAATGTAACTATAGAGAAAAATGGCATCCTACTTGATAATAGATATATGGTTTCATACAACCCTGAATTTCTATTGAAATTCGATTGCCATATAAATGTTGCATGGTGAAACCAAAATTGAGCTATCAAATATTTGTTCAAGTATAAGCAAAGGGAATGATCGAATCACCACCACTTTTTATCAAAGAGGAAATGGTGGAGATGGAGAAAAATTGGATGAAATAAAGATGTATTATGATTGCAGATATATTTCACCATGCGAGGCAGCATATAGAATATTTGGTTTCCTGATTAATTATCGAGAACCAGTTATTGAGAGGTTAAGCTTTTCATAAGGTCTTTTGGTTGATGATAAGGAGTACATTGATGCCATAACTTAAGCTTTTTTTTCTGTTAGGGATGCATGTTTTTCATTAGGTCTTTTGGATGATGATAAGGAGTACATTGATGCCATAACATAAGCTTTTTTTTCTTTTGGATGATGATAAGGAGTACATTGATGCAATATTGTTATCATCAAATTGTATATCAAGGCCTGAAGAAGTTTGGAATACGACATGGCACCTTCTGATGATAGATATTCTTCACAACCAAGGTATTTTGAAATTCTTTATTACGCCGAATTTGGTGTTTTATGTGGAACTATTTCTTTTAGAAAATATAATATTTTTATTATATCATATAATCATTCATTAATTTATCTCATAATATTTTTATACCATATCCTAAAATAAACAAAATTCCAAATGACTGATGATTCAGTGCAAAATTATGTGCTCGCCGAGATAGAGAAGATGTTTAAGAGAAGAGGAAAAAGTTTGAAAGAATTCCTGACACTGCCTTATCCTGATTTAGCACTCTCGGCACATGGTAGAAATAGGGTAATCAATGATGAATTTTGCTATGATAGTGTTTTGTTAGAACAAGAATTTCATACTTTGTTTTTGTCATTGAATGATGAACAACGAATTGTATACGAAACCATCATGGATGTTGTTGTTAAGGATCAAGGTGATTTGTTCTTTGTTTATGGATAAGGAGGCACCAATAAGACACATATTTGAAAAATAATGTCATCTAATCTAAGATATAAAGGTGAAATTGTTCTAACAGTTCCAACAAGTGGAATTGCAACTTTTCCTATTCCTAGAGGCATGATTTCTTATTCAAGATTTGGCATACCATTGGTCATTAATAAGGATTCATCTTGCAATATCAAACAAGGAAGTCCATTAGCAGAGTTGATTGTAAGGTGTCGGCTAATTATATGGGATGAAGCACCAATGACACATAAACAATGCCTTGAAGCTCTAGACAGAACACTTAGAGATGTTTTACGATTCCAAAGGCATAACAACATGGACATACCTTTTGGTGGAAAATTTGTGTTTTTGCAGGGGATTTCAGACAAAATTTACCGGTCATTCCAAAAGCCAGTAGACAGGAAGTTGTGGCTGCTTTTCTTCTTATTTGTAGAGACATTGTAAGTTGCTCAAATTGACAAAAAAAACATGAGACTTAAAACAAGTAGTTCTAGCAATGATTCAGAAGAGCTTAGATCATTTTTGGAATGGATACTAAAAATTGGTGATGGTAGTGTTGGTGAAGAAAACGATGGTATTGTCAATTTTGATATTCCTAAAGAATTGCCCATAACAAACTTTAATTATCCAATTGGGATAATTGTTGATATCAATTATCCTAATTTAATGGATAAATTTCAAGATGGAGCATATTTGCAGGGATGTGCTATACTTACTCCAACATTAGAGATTGTTGATAATGTCACGACCCGTTTCTGAACCATGACTGACGTATGAGGCGAATTGAACCATAGGCCTTCCCATCTCGCACAAGCCTCAGATAACAGAAACATCTACCCAAATTCTCATTATTAACTAGTTTATTAGTCATATTAAAATATTTTAACAGAACATAAGTTTTAGAAAATAATATTCTCTAATATCAAAACATAGTTATAATAGAATATAGTCATGTTATCAAATACTGAATAAATAAAAATAGTTAAAGATAATTTAACCATTTTATTATCGGATAAAAATCCATAATCCACTATCCGGTGTGGAGCATCTAACAGAAACAGAAATTTGGACCCAAACAATATGGCACTCACTGTTGACAAGGGTACCTTACTGAGCACGGAAGAATGAATGACCACTATCTAGAGTACCTGAAAGATGAAGTACAAATAAACAAGAAAAAGGAAGGGGATAAGAACCCAATGAGGGATAACACTCCAAAGCAGCTACAAGCCTCACAAAAACCGTTTGAAAATAGATCAAAAATATCACATGCAGATATGAGTGTACATACGTATACACATTATATACAAAATAGTAGTTCTGAAATTCCTTTCAAAATCCTTCGCAAACAACAAACAATCACCTGGACTAAATAAATAATTAAATAAATAAAAGTATTTAATTCTCAAAACATTCTTTAGATAAAAATATTTACTTTGCAAAATATTTACGGAGAATGATATCAAAAACCAAATATAATATTAAATTTTCAAGGTATGAAATAGTCATATATTTTCCTTTCAAAATACTTACTGAAACATAATATTGGTTTTTCCCAAAAATATAATTTCAAAAAAAATATTTAAAAATTCAAGGGGACCATAATCTAATACAAAGAGTCATTCGGACTCGATAATAGCCACTAGGCATGAATTGGCCACTTAGGCACTGAATAACCACTTAGGCGAAAATAAATATGCATTGGTATACTAAAGTCTACTTTACTCCGTAGCTGGTGTCCCATATTAAAATGTTTGCCAAAGACATATTGAAATATTTATATTTAAAATATTCAAACAGACCGTATCAGAATAGATAGATTATTTTCAAAAATTACATCAAACATTCCGACATAATATTTATTACAAAATAATTTAATTTCGGAAACATCATACTTATCTCAAAACAAAATATTTGTAACAGAAAATATTCTTATAATCCAAACAAAACACTTGTTTGCAAAGAATATCTAAAAATCCAAAACAAAGTGTTTATTTCAGAAAAATCACAATAAATATTAAAATATAATATTTATTTCAAAAACTAGAATAATTTTCAAAACTGATTTCCACAGCAGAGGTTATCACATAAGTTATATTTTTAGGATGTCATGTCCTTAATTTATTTCAGATTACATGCAATGGTTAGACACATAAAAAATATATATAGAATTTAGAAGACATAACCTATGTGTCTGAAACTTCCATCACTCATCTGGATATCCAAAATGAATGGTCCAGTCATGCACCATTGATGGCTGGCTGACCCGAACACAAAGCCGAAACAATTATCAGAATAGAATCAAATATATGATGCTGGTACTGTAGCAATATCAAAATGCATGATATGCAAATGCAGATGTAGAAACTCGCTCGACGTCGAAAAAAATATTTTGGTCGAAGATCTATCGCTCTCATCTCAAAAATCGAATTTTACGTAAAATTACAGTTTAGTCCCTACTTATGTAAAATTACCATTTAGTCCCTAAGACCTCAAAAAATTACGTATTAGTCCCCAAAAATTTCAAAATTTACAAATTGCTACTCAAAGTATTTTAAAATTACAAGTCAACTTTTCCGAACTTATAAATCTAGCCTTAATTTCCTTAAAATTACAAATTTAGATTTCTACTTTTCAAAAATTATAAATATGACATAGGATGTAAAATATAAAGGCCAGTCCCCCAATTATACAGAATCATATAAAATTATACTTTTAGAAATTTTGACAGAAAAAGACACTAAAACATCCCAAATCTCGAACCAAGTGTAACCCAACGTTCTCAATGCATCGAATCAATCCAAAACAATACCTTGGACTTAAATATATCATCATTTTCATCTAAACAACAACAAAACGTCCAAAATCATCCTTAAAAATTTGGACCAAAATTTCACCAAAAATATTCAAACCTCTATTTCAACTTACATTTGTAATACCCCGTCCGTTTCTAATTTTTCTTTTGAAGCATTCTGGTCAGTCCTGATTTATTGCATTCAATTTTATCCCATCAATTGATGTTGGAGGTGGTTGATGATGTTAACTTGTCATCATTTTTGGCGTTTAGTTATCTCAGTTTGATCTTGAACGATCGAACATGTTGATTAGATGTTGGGTATTTCAATGTTGTTGAGTATGTATCTAGTTATTCGAGTAAGTTTGGAGTTACTCGAGTGAACATGGGTGAATATGTTGTTTTTTAACCTCTTTGGATGCGAGTTGCTCGAGTAACTTTCATGTTACTCGAGTAATCCAAGGTTGGATCTCTCGAGTAAAGATAGGTCTTACCTGAGTGAGTTCACGTTCATCATTTTTCTAGAAATGAGACTTATTCGAGTAACTTTTAAAGTTACTTGAGTGAGAGGGGCCAAAATTCTTCCTAGAGCAAAACTTACTAGAGTAATTTTTTGAGTTACTCAAGTAAGTGCTGAGAAAAGGCTGATACTCAGTTAAACAACGCATTTTTGGAGTAGGGTTGTATATATACCCCACCCGACTCTCTGGGCTCTTTCTCCTCATTTTTGCCTCTCTCTCATCCAAATCAGTTTGGGACACATTTTGGTTGCTTCCCATTGTTCCCATTTCATTCCTAGAGGTAAGATTGCATCTCTAATATCTTCATTTCATCAATTTCATGCTTTAAATTCGGATTTTGGGTTTTAGGCCGAATTTGAAATGGGTTTCAAATTTTGAGCGATTTTGTTGAAATGAATGTTGTAGCTTGTTAGATTATGATTGTTTGAGGTTAGATAAACATTATTCAAGCCTTGAATCAAGAGATTTGATGTTATTTTAAATGGGTTAGGGTTAGGTTTGGATTTTGTGAAATTTTTGGAAATGTGGAGTTGTGTTTGAGAAACCAAGTATGGATTCATGTTTCTGAGGTTGATTAGGACCAATGTAGGCGTTTAGATTTTATTTCTATTGGTTGAATCGAAAGTTGGACAATTTGTGTAAATTGCCATTTGAGGACCAAATGTGATATTTGTCATTTAAGAACTAGAATATAATTCTACATATGTTTGAGGATTAATTTAGATATTTTGAGAGTCTATGAGGACTAATATGTTATTTTGGAGAGTTGAGACCAAAATATTAAGCTGGGATATTTTGGGGACTAGTTGGTAATTTTCCAAAGTCCCGAGGACCAAAGTATAATTTTACATCGAGTTGTAATATTTGATTATTATGTTAGACTTTGATCCGAAATGGATTTTTGGGGTTTGTTTGAGTGTTTGGGTTGGCATATGCATTTGCACGCTTTTCAATACAACCACAGTACCACGTCTAATTTGTTTATGATATGTATGTTCTAGGTTTGCTTGGTTTTCGGGGAGACCAGTCATTCACCGGTGGACTGTGCTTAGGATTATTTGCTCGACATCCAGGTGAGTGTGGTAGCACTTTAGACACATAGGTTGTGTCCTCCGAATTCTGTATATGTTTTTGTTGTGTTGACCTTGGTATGTAATTTGAAATAATTAATAGATTGAAAATCCTAGAAATCTGATATATGTGAAAACCTTTGTTGTAGAAACTCGGTTTCTCTGAAAGTGATTTTGGTTTCTGAAATAAATATTATGATAAATATTTATTATGATATTTGCCATGAATACTCTGTTTTGGATTTTGAAAAAATATTTCGGTGCAAATATTTTGTTTGAAATAAGTATTTGTTTATGAAAACTAAATCTCTTTGCAATAAATATTTCGTCTAGAAGTTTGTTATGATGTTTGGGAAAATGATATGTTTGTTTCTGTATGCTATCTGTGAACCTTTGAATATATAAATATTTTTGAAATGTTTTAGTAAAATATTTTGTTTTGGGACACTCAACTACGAGATAACGTAGCCTTTGATACACCAGTGTTGTATCATTTGCCTAAGTGGATATACATTGTGCCTGAGTAGCCTATACTTACCTTAGTGACTATACCATGGTGCATGAGTGGCTACTCTTCACCTAAGTAGCTATTACCGAGTTTGGTTAACTCGATGAATATGATCTCTGGTCCCTATCTGAAAATATTTTTGAGCTACTCTGAAAATATTTTGGAACTATCTATGAAGAGTACTTTGCTATTTATTCTCTGAAAATATCTTGATATTTAACTATAAAAATATTTCGGTATTCAAGTATGAAAATAAATTTGGAATATATTTTTGAAATATTCTGAGTATTTCTCTGGAAATATTTGGTACTTTTCTCTGGAAATATTTTGGGAAAATAAATGTGATTTGGAAAAATATTTGAAGAGAAAAATATTTTGGTTACTTTGGATTTGGGAAATTAAATACGTTATTTAATTTCTTCATTTAATCAATTATGGTAATTGTTTGTTGTCTGTTTTGGTTTCAAAGGATTGCAAAGTGGATTTTTGAACTAAATTATCTCTCTCTCTCTCTCTCTCTCTCTCTCTCTCTCTCTCTCTCTCTCTATATATATATATATATATATATATATCTTCTTTGAACTTGAAGAAGTGGTAGAAGAGCTTGAATAGGAAGTGGATCTATGAAATAAATCCATTAAAAAAAGTTTTTGAAATCAAGTTTTCCTACAGAAGTGGAGACGGTTACATGAAATCGCTGCCCCTTGGGGTCTCACTACCAACAGTGTCTTCCCACTCTAAGAGACTCAGAAAACTCAATCTCTAGGTTTGGTCTAACAAAAATATAATATAAATCTACTCCCTCCCCCTGAGGATATGTCCAGGGATCCTCAGGATCAAAGGAGGAAATCAATAACAAAGAGTATAATATGGAAGATTAATAGAAATATAAAGAATGAATAATGCAGCAGTTCAGGCGGTAGTCCGCCGTATAAGAATGGATTCCAATATAATATGTAAGCAGAATATGAAGAATGAATGGTGCAGCAGTTTAGGCGGTAGTCCACTATATAAGAATGGATGCCAGTTCTTATTGCTCAGCCAGCCGTGTAAATAAATGAAATGTAAGACATGGAAGAAGAAATAAATTTAAAGCATAAATTATAAAGAACATGAAATTTAAGAAATGAAGAGTTAACAGAAAAATGTATTACATAAATTTCAAAGGACCTACAATCAAAATAAAGAAGAAATGTTTTGGAGTAAGCCTAAACTAAGAGATGGGTAATGGGCTCAAAGTGCTTCAGAATCCTTAGAACGAGAGAGAGATAGTTCCTATCTGAAGTCTCAATTCTTTCCTCCCAAAAAGAAGCCATGCCCTCAAATGAATGGTGCCCCAATTTATAGAAGTTTACAAGGGCAATTTTGCAATATTAGAACAGGAACAGTAGTGAACAGTAGTCTCGTGACTACTACAGTGCCGCATAGTGTTTCGCCGTATCTTTTTGACTTTTGTCATGATGTTGTTTTGTCTTTTTGCCGCATTATTTGGCCAATTCTATCACCATTCTTGTTTGTAGGAATATCATTATGTGTTTTTTTGCCAAAGCACCAGCCGTCAATAGATTTGTTTGCTCTTTACCACCTACCATTTGAAGTGTAGTAGGCCCAAACTTTTATCATTGGGATACCATTATGTGCTTTTGGGCAAAGCACCAGCCATCAATGGATTTGTTTGATCTTTACCACCTACTGTTTGAGGTGGAGTACACAAAATTTTGGCATTGGGCTACCATTATGTGCTTTTTGGCAAAACACCAGCCATCAACGGATTTGTTTTCTCTTTACCACCTACCGTTTGAGGTGGAGTAGGTCCAAATGAAAGCCTTGGACTGCCCCTTGTATTTGTATATTGGTGCATACATTTTGTAAGAGTCCTAGAACAATCTACTGGTCATGCCCAAAAAACTCATCATTTAAGTTGTCATTGAATGAGGAGCTAGAGGCTGACTCCGTTGTTCTGGACCTTGTTTGAAGTAGTTGTTCCATTGCAGCTCAATATTCATCTATAGTTTTGGAAGCTGTGAGTAATGTCTGTGCATGGGATTTTTGGGCCGAGAATGTTGTATATGATGGCCCAGTTGTCAATCTTGTTGCTTTGGTATTAGGTTTTTGGAGATATGATTGGATCCAAGCTTTAACTGCTGATTCGTTATTTTGTCCATAGCTTAGAATTTGTTCCACCATTTGACTTTGAATTGGCGGATAAGAAGTGGAAGGCCATCAACAGATGTGATGGAATTAACATCCCAAGAGAACACCCAAGGGACGAAAAAATTTTGTATAGAAATGGTAAATGTGAGGTAATGATTTTTCGGTTTGGGTGGTTTGGTAATGTGTTTGGAAGAGTTGTAGGGCTGTTTTAACCTCGGGTGGAAGGATTTCATGTGTAGAATCAAATTGTTTCCACCATTGGACAAACCAGTATTGAATGTGGGTTGAGTTAAAATTTTTGAAGTAAATAGCCAAGAGTGGCTATTATTTTGGTTTTTGATGAAAAAGGATTTGAATCATGCTTGCTTGTAATCCCAGTAATTATATGTCATGGAATGGGTGACTTGGTTTTGGAAAGAAATTGGAAGTTTGTTGGGGTATTTGTAGGTCTTATCCCCAATATGAGGGTTTGAGGACTTTATGTATTTGACACGTAGAGTATGCTGGTTCGGTATGAGCTTGAAAGTAAATGAGAGTCAGTAGCTTGAAGAATGGAATGGTAATAAAATTTTGTTTTGGATAGATCCCATGGTTTGAAAGCCTATCCGGAGAACATCCTTGTAAAACAATGATATGGGTCAGGGTGTAAAAAGTTTTGCTCAATAGTGGCTATTGGTTGTATGTGTTTTTTGAGGAAGTATGGAATTTGTTTAGTGGGTGCTTTGGATTGGGTACATACAATTTGAGAATTTGTGTAGCTTGATATGGATTTGGAAGTATCTTTGAGAAGGATGAATTACCTGTTTCAAATTTTGAAACAACAGGGGATTTGTGCCTAATTTGTACCTGTTATTGGTGGATTTGTTGA
>CAODLS011277033.1:0-12064 GCA_948243855.1 Flueggea neowawraea | reverse complement strand
ATTTGTGAAGAGTGTTCCCGATTACTAAGACAACCCCTCGTGCCAATGCTTCGCATACTCATGTCCAAAGACGGCGTAGTAGGTGTGGAACCCCATTTACTTGTCCCAATTTAGGTTCAAGAAAGTCAAGTGAAACCCTTTTTTTGTTCATTCATTCATTCAATAATTATGCCCGAATTCATTTAAAGTTAACCATTGCATTAAAAACGAGTCACAAAGGTTGAAAAGCCAAAACGGGAAATTTCATTACAAGCTACAACCTAGTGCGGATTCAAGATATGCATTTCTAACCTCCCACTAACAGATGCATACTAAAGATTCTAAACTGGTCAACCTATCTACATCAACAAATAACATGCATCCCACAGCCATATTATTGAGAACTTGATCAAAAAAATTTTCTCCTTCGCTCGATACTCAGGTCCATATACTACAGACTCAAGGCAAATGCACTTATCGACTATAGTATGTGGACATGAGTACCGAGTGTCGTATCCCATAGAGACTGATTACTAGCTACTCACTTTTGCTTTGTTATCTAACCGACAAATTAATCTTTTGAGCAATAAAAATAAATGAACTCAGCACGAGGGCAAACACAACACAATGAATAGAATAGAGGTAATTAGTGGGAATCGACACCTAGATACTGAATCACCCTATACCGAACTAAGTGACAATGGCTCGTTATTCAAACAGTTATTTACGCAATTGGACCAAGGAAATTCCCACAATATGTTAACCTCTCTCTCGAGTTAGAAAATGTCTAACGACAAGGTTGATTAACCAGAATCTCTTCCTAATGAAAACACCTATTGTTGCTTTACTTTTTTGTGAATTTATTTATTAGGTTTGACCTTAATCCAGAGGATTTATGTTAACCTATCTCTAGGTTTGCATGCAACTCCTCTCAATTATGAACAATCTATCACATAGAGAATCTCTCGATTATTCACGTACGAATCAATATTGGAGTCGAAAGGCTAGCAACAATCGATTCAACAATTCAACAATATAAATCATAATTGAGTCTTAATTCCAAAATAAACTGAATGAATAGAAAATACAACAATCACATAGTCAATCTAGGGTTCAACATATCTAGATGCATAGGGAAATTTGATTACAAGCTACGACCTAGTGCGAATAAAAGATGTGCAATTCTAATCTCCCAGTAACAGATGCATACTAAAGATTCTAAACTATTTAACCTATCTACATCAACAACTAACATGCATACCACAACCATATTATCAAGAACTTGATCAAAAAATTTATCTCCGTCACTCGGTACTCAAGTCCATTTACTACAGACTCAAGGCAAGTGCACCTATCAACTATAGTATGTGGACCTGAGTACCGAGTGTCGTATCCTACAGAGAATGATTACTAGTGTTAGGTTTCTTATATGATAATCAAAGATCAACCGCAGTGGAATAACGCAAACTTTCACACAAGAAACAAGCCAAGATCCATGTATGTAAACATAATTGATTAAAGGCCGAATTATGTACCTTTGTTTGTATCAATCGGAATTGACACAGGACTGCCGAAAGACTACTCCCCTCTACTCTCACACACACATGAATCTATAGTTTAGGATTATGTGTGCTAGCACTCAAAAACTCCTTTTGAAGCCTTGAGAAATTCGACTTTTTTGAGAGAAAAGAAAAACATTTTTTCTTTCTCCTATTTTGGAATGGTGGCCAAACCCTAAACCTAGAGTGAGTGAAAAAGAATCAAATTCCCTTGTTTTCTCTTTTAGGGTTTCGTCTAGAAAAGGAAAGATAGAAAATTAGAGAGATATGAATGCCAAACCCTAGCCAAATATATGGAGTGGAGTGCATCTCAAATTCCTTTAGAAGTCCTACTTGAACAAGGATTCTACCTTCCTCTTTTAATTAATTAAATCTTCTCAATTAACTAATCCATTAGGCCGAATTCTTCATTCCTTTGGTCCTAATGGGTGTGCCAAATCCCTCTTGTGCCCATCTAATTATGTTTTAATGATTAACATAAATTAATGGTCTGACAAGAAAAATAGTTTTAGCCCTAACCCAAATTTTATTGTGTGTGATACTATAGGTCCATTCAATGTTGGCAATGGGTCCAAATTAATTTAAAATCCATAAATCATAATTGGTCTCTTGCAAGGCATTATGATTACCCAAATTGAAATGAATGTCAATTACAAATCAACATAACCTAATTACAACCTTATACAACCCTTTGCCTCTCGGTATCATGATTAGCATAAGGCATGGAATCGATCAGCCTTATTTATTGCTAAAACATTTTCATGATCTATTAGTGATCCTGAATTAGTCAAACAAATGATAACACTTATCATTTTATTTAGGTGTGGCCACACACTACTCAGTTTCACTAATCAACTGGCCGATGATATCTTCTCTCTCTTTGAGAGGGGCAATCCCTTCACTTCACTCATGTTCCTTAGCATGATTACTGGCATACACAATCATACCCATACTTGTTACTCATTACGAATAACGCTAGCCGTATGTTAAAGTATACGAGGACTCACCCAAGAACCATAGTGATTTCAGGTTGAAGGATTCAAGTATAAGCATTGCATGAAATACTTAAGACCTTCAACCATGTAGCATTCTCATGAGTGGATCGATCCAAAACACTATTTGCTAACATGTTTCTATGTTCTCTGATTAACATCTCATATCATATGACCCGTAAAACATAATCATCTCACAGAGTACATACTAGTCTTGGTTTATTGCCACTCCCATGACAATAATCAACTAAGGATTTTTAGAATAGTATTCTTTTATGCTTCAAGGTTTTACTATCCAGATCACATATTTGATAACTTAAGCTGAATCATTATTTATGGACATTTTATCAAACTAAACATGCACATGAATAATAAAGAGATAAAACAATGCCTCATAACATATATAATATAATCTAGATACAATGTATTGGGTATAGGGCTTACGATAACAACTAGCCACTCACTTTCACTTTGTTATCTAATAGACAAATTAATCTTTTGAACAATAAAAATAAATGAACTCAACACGAGGGCAAACACAACACAATGAATAGGATAGACACAATCAGTGGGAATCAACACCTAGATATTGAATCCCTCTAGACCGAACTAAGTGGCAATGGCTCGTTATTGAAATAGTTATTTAGGAAATTGGACTGTGGAAATTTCCATGATATGTTAACCTCTCTCTCACATTAGAAAATGTCTAACACCTAGGTTGATTAACTGGAATATCTTCCTAATTAAAACACCTATCATTGCTTTACTGTATTGTGAATTTCACTATTAGGTTTGACCCTAATCTAGAGGATTTATGTCGATTTATCTCTAGGTTTTCATGCAACTCCTCTCAATTATGAATAATCTATCACACAGAGAATCTCTCGATTACTCACGTAAGAATCAATATTGGAGTCGAAAGGCTAGCGACATTCAATTCATCAATATAAATCATAATTGAGTCTCAATTCCAAAATAAACTGAATGAATAACAAAATCGGACAATCACATAGTTAATCTAGGGTTCATCATATCTAGATGCATAAAGAATTTAGTTCATAGTAACTGAGAGAATAACAACAAGATACAAAGAAAACATAGAAAGAGAAGAAGAACCCATGAAGACCCTTCCATTCTTTGCGTGATTCCTTCGATCTTGATGCGGAATGAAATCTCCTGGGTTCCTAATGCTCTTTGGCTCTAAACTAGGTGTTTATTGTGTCACCAAGTCGGTTCCCTCAGGGAAAGACACGACTTTGGATACAACCATGTCTTACCTTCCCAGACCGTGTGTTCAATAGAAGGCACAATTCCGCAGAATTTTGTATTACACGGACGCACAATTTTACCCGTGTCTAGGAGCTCTGGCCCATGTCTTAAAGGGATTGGTCGTGCCTCGGTCTAAGATGTGAGAAATGTGTCATTCTTACTCCGTTTGAGCTGGTTGTTGCTCCATTCCGTCAAAGCATCATCAATCAACCTACAAAACACAATTCAAACCATAAAAGTACCAAAACTATATTGTGAATTTCACTATTAGATTTGAGCCTAATTCTGAGGATTTATGTCGACCTATCTCTAGGTTTGCATGCAACTCCTTTGAGTTATGAATGATCTATCACAAAGAGAATCTCTCGATTACTCATGTACGAATCAATATTGGAGTAAAAAATCTAGCAACAATCAATTCAACAATATAAATCATAATTGGGTCACATTTCCAAAATAAACTGAATGAATAAAAAAAATCCAACAATCACATAGTCAATCTAGGGTTCATCATATCCAGATGCACAAAGAATTTAGTTCATAGTTGACTGAACTCTAGCAAGCGTACTAGAATCAAGTAGTTTTACTTGGAAGTATTCCAAGGATATCAAACTCAAGGGAACGAGTACTAAATGTGATCAATTCTTAAATGAAAAGCAATAAATACATGAATGGATTTTTGGGATTTTGTAAAATAAAGCAAGCAAATGGTAATAAAGACAATTAACAATTAATGACTAAAGTGTTAGGACTATCGAGATTTCAACTAAAGACTCCTATTTGCTATTAATGAATTGGGTTTTGGAAATGAGTGTTCTCTCCACCAAGCTAGCCTAAAGCCTCTCTCAAGGTCATTTAAGTCATACGTACATTTAGAAAAAAAGGGTCCTCTCTACCTCAATTAGCTAAACTAGATTCATTAAGACATTGGAGAATTTTATCGAATACCTTATTGGTCTAGGCATATCTCTATCATAAACCACACAAGTTTAATGCAAGTTGACCTCTCCTAGCCTTCATCTCTCGATCCATTAACTAGGAATATCTAAACTACCATCAATGTGATCAATCTCAATAAAAGTCAATGAAAACAAGCCATTAAATCAATTCCAATGGGCAAACATCAAATTAAGAACATAAATAACAAGACCCATTAATTAATATTCAAATATTGAACATAAAACACAATACCCATTCATTAATAAGAAAATATGCATCAATAGCTTACATCTCTAAGTCCTAACAAGATATTTAAGCTACCGTAATTAACATAAAGCAAAAACAGAAATAAAAGCAAACCATGGAAATTAAACTAAAAAGATAAATAAAAATGGAAATATGGAAGCCAAGAACCCCTCTCCAATGTCACTTTGAAGAGAAACCTAAGATCTTCAAGCCTTCGTTTCCTTCTTGAAACCCTAGAATATTCTATCTAAAAAATTGTAGAAGTAAAGAGAATGATTCTTAGGAATCCAAGAATGCCCAAAAGAGTAGGTTTTAGGAGTATTTATACCCCCTTACATGACCTACTCTCAAAAATGCCCTAAAAAATACCTTTGGTCCCCATAAGAATTTGCATTTGCATCACATGTTGATTTTGAGCTCCAGGAATGCCACGACTGTGGTGTTTTAAGTGCCATGGTCGTGACACTTTTTGGCAAAGAGAAAAAAATCAGTTTTAGCGTCGCCACGGCCGTGGTACTTTTCGGTGATGAACAGTAACTCGTGAATAGTAACCCCGTGAAGAGTGCCGTTAACTGTGCCACGGCCGTGGTGGCCTTTGTTTGACTCCTTTGCCATATTTTTCCTCATGTTTTCATTGGTTCTCTCGGCCTTTCCATGTTGTATCTCATTTGTATCGTGAACATCAAATATTCATGCCTTTTCTCACATTTTTAATCCAAATTCATGCAATTCAAATCAAACCTACAAAATACAATAATTATATAAATACCATAATAAATGTTCAATTGTAGGACTAAAATGCTAGAAAGCTTTGCCAATTATGTATGGAATTTTAATATACATCAAATTCTCCCACACTTACTTGTTTACTTGTCCCAAACCAAACCAATTCTTATCCCAGGACAAAAATAAAATTCAAATCGAAGTGGTAAGAGAAATATTACAATACACAAGTGCGCAAAAAAATGATCAAGTGAGGCATGCAAGTTTTTCAACATTTACAAAGAAAACAAAACCACGACATTACGAAGTTGCAATCTTGAAAGTCAATTCATTAACTCCCCTAGTCCATTGGCATCTATTCGGTTTATGTCCCCATTACTAAATAAGTAAACAAAACAATGACCATTTCATAGCTTGTAGGAGTAAATTTGGCCTTTTAGAAAAATTTAGCTTTTGGTGCTTGCACTTTCAAACATATAAACATTTATCAACATAAAGCTCATCACTTGTGGAACTTCCACTTCTTATAGGGTGCTACAAACGCAATCAGCGAATTAAAGGTTCTTGTGTAAAACACTTATTTATGATTTCTCAGGTGTGCTAACGTTTTCCACCTCAAGAATAGAACCTCATTCGCTTGTCTTCGTTTAGGTTTACCCCTTCAAACATATACAATTTTGTTTTATGCACCAACTTGATTCCCCCTAAAAATTCAATTTAAATTCTATTCATGTTTAATTTGATGCATTCTAAAAGAATTAAGGCATAATTCAAAAAAAATTTTGAAGCTTTTTTGACAAAATAAGCAAAATCACACAAACAAAGACAAAATAAGGAATTAAGCATCACACCATCAACAAACCCCTTCCCCACACTTATTTTGAACATTGTCCCTAATGTTCTACAAAATAAGGCCGGATCAACCTAACGAGAGCTATAAACAAGGAGACAGATCCAAATTGACATGTAAAGTAAAGAGGGATGACGTTAAGAAAGCTTTTCTATTTTCCACTTTGCTTGCTTTTGCTCCTTCCTTGATTGCACGACTCCACTTAACGTATAAGACAAGAAAAGTGAGTAGACACAAGTATATAGGCATAATATAGGGTATAAGAGTCAAGAAGGCATATAAACACTCCTATTTTTATTCAATGCAAACAAAATATAAACATGCAAAAAGTAAAGGATACTCATAATTTAACGTCATTGCGGATAAAAGGTAGTTTAACGTCTTTTGGACATTGATGAGGATCTATTTGGGTCTCCAAATAGTCCTTGTGGTGGATTTCTCGTATGGTCTCAACCTCTTTCCATCGACCTTGATTGATTTGTGATCATTAAGCAAAATGTTAATGGCACCACATGCATGTATTTTTTAAATGAAAAATGGACCACACATTGGAATTTTTGGGTTCCAAAGAACATGATTTTCGGGTGGCAAATAGTAAACACGTTGACCATTAAAGAACTCACCCTCAACAACAAAGACATCACATTCTTATTTGATTTTATCTTTTAACCCTAAACCCTTTTTCAAATTATTAGCTTCCTTTGGACAAGGTGTTCTCTCTTGGTTTTGCTCTTTTGGACGCTCCTTGGGTTTTTGACTAGGTTCCCCTTTCTCTTCCTTAATACCTAGAGGTTGTGGCTTGGCATTGGTGGACAACATGCAACAAGACTCTACCATTTTAGCATCGTCATCAATATCATCAAGCAATGGCATTTGTAAATTGCTAAAAACATTAAATTCTTGTGTCTCACTCCTAACCCTAAAGGTTAATTTCCCTTTGTTCACATCAATTAGAGCACTCCCCGTTGCTAAAGCTGGTCTACCAAGTATAATGGGAAGTTCTAATTCATGCTCCATTTCAAGCGCATAAAAATCAGCGGGAAAATAAAACTTACCAAGCTTCACCAAGACATTTTCCACAAGTCCCAAAGGATGCTTGAAGGTACGGTCGACGAGTTGGAAGGAGACCATTGTTGGCACAAGTTCTCCAATCCCGAGCTTTTTGAATATGGAGGAGGGCATAAGGTTGACCGAATCGCCTAAGTCACATAAGGACTTCTTGATGGCCACATTCCCAATTGAGCAAGGAATTGTAAAACTTCCCGGATCCTTAAGCTTTGGGGGGTAGCTTATTTTGCAACACCGCACTACGTTCTTCGGTTAGAGCCACCGTCACATGTTCTTCAAATTTCTTTTTGTTCGCCACAAGCTCTTTTAAGAATTTGGCATATTTGGGCATGTGTGCAATGGCATTTAAGAAGGGAATGTTTAATTCCAACTTCTTAAACATCCCAAGAAACTTGTCAAACTCATTGGCTTGAGTGTGAGCCTTCAACCTTTGAGGGAATGGAAGAGGAGGCACATAAGGCTTGACCTCACTAGTTTGATTGGAAGGAAGTCCTTGGTTTTGCACTTTGTCTTCCTTAGTTTCCTTAGCATTCTTAGGCTTTTCCACTACATACTCCTTCCGCTTATCGTTCATAATTTCCTCTCCCACACTTGGCTTCTCAAGCTCTTTACCACTTCTCAAAGTAATTGTCATAACACTCTCCTTGGGATTCACTTAAGAGGTACTTGGTAGCTTCCCCTTTTCCCTATCCGAAATAGCATTGGCAATTTGACCAACTTGCCTTTCGAGATTTTGGATGATGGTTTGTTGGTTTTGGATGGTAGCTTGTTGGGTTTGGATAACTTGATCCACTTTGGCATCCCTAGCTTCCATGTTGGACATCCATTGCATAAAAATGTCCTCCAAGGGTGGCTTTTTGTCTTGGTTAAGTTGTTGGGGGTAGTGGTTGGGGTGTTTGTTGTGGGTAAGGTGGTGGTGGCGGCCTTGGTTAATATCTCGGGACTCCCATAGGTCTAGGTGGGTTAGTGTTGATGTTTGGCTCCTTCCAAGAGAAATTTAGGTGATTTTGGCAGCCCAAATTATAAGTGTTTGAGTTAGGGTCATTCCTAGGTTGAGTATTTAGGAATCCCCCCATAAAATTCACTTCATCACAACCAACACCCGCTCCATGGGCCATCCTACTAGTCAAATCATTGTGCCCCATCAATCCATAAAAAGAGCATTGTTCTCTAACATTGGCTCCTCTACTAATCAACATGTTCAATTTTCTAGACAATTCATCAATTTGGGAAGCCAAATCGGGAGAAGAAGATGTGTTTACCTCATGTATGCTCTTCTTCCTCTTGCCAATTTTTGTTGGGAGTTTGTGGCAAGCATCTCATATATGTCATAAACTTCTTCGGCCATCTTGTCACCAAAATAACCTCCCGTTGCGGTATCCACCAAAGTTTGCCCATGCATGGTGAGTCGATCATAAAAGAATTGGGTGAGCAATGCCAATAAGAATTGATGATGTGGGCATCGACTTAACAACATCTTGAAACACTCCCAAGCTTTATGAAATGGCTTGCCCTAGAAAAGGAACAAATTTTGTTTCTCAGCTCCATCGTCTTTTGAGAAGAATAGTACTTCATCATAAACATTCCATAAATCTCTGCCCAAGTCCCAAGAGACCCTTTCGGTAAGTTGATCAACCATGTCTTAGCCTGATCCTTCAATGTGTAGGGAAAGCACCTCATCCTAAGCTATTTTTTTTGTCAAACCATGAAGAGGGAAGGTTTGGATGGTAGTGTAAAACTTCCTCAAGAAGGTGAGCGGATCCTCCGATGGCAACTCATTGAATGATGGCAACATACTAAAGTAAATAGATTTCAATTCATAGTTTCGGGCTGTCGGGCTCAATCTAATGCAAGAAAGTGATGCTTTAATCACCGACCTTTGTATCTCCCTCATATTCATTCGACTAGGCAATTGGTTTCCAGCCACACCTCCTTGAGCTTGCCCAATCCTACCATTCTTTACCTAACCTTGAGGTCTAGCCATCCCTTCCATCCTTGCCCATCTTTGGTTGGCTCTATTTGCCCTCAAAACCCTTTCAATTTTGGGGATCAAAGGAATAATCTCTTGATTCTTCAAGCTTCTAGTGCGTCTCAAAAGCATTAACACCTTCAATTTCAAAGAAAAAAATAAAAAAATATAAAAAAAATAAAGGAAAAGATCACAATTAGAATGCCTTTCCCCGGCAAAGGCACCAAAAATTTGATCGAACTCTAGCAAACGTACTAGAATCGATGTAGTTTTACTTGGAAGTATTCCAAGGATTTCGAACCCAAAGGAACGAGTACTAAATGTGATCAGTTCTTAAAAGAAAAGAAATAAATAACATGAATGGGTTTTTGGGATTTTGTAAAATAAAGCAAGCAAATGGTAATAAAGACGATTTACAATTAATAACTAAAGCGTTAGGACTATCGAGATTTCAACTAAAGACTCCTATTTGCTATTAATGAATTGGGTTTTGGGAATGAGTGTTCTCTCCACCAAGCTAGCCTAAAGCCTCTTTCAAGGTCATTTAAGTCATACTTACATTTAGAAAAAGGGTCCTCTCGACCTCAATTAGCTAAACTAGATTTATTAAGCCATTGGGGAATTTCATCGAACACTTTATGTGTCTAGGTATATCTCTATCTTAAACTGCACAAGTTTAATGCAAGTTGACATCTCCTAGCCTTCACCGCTCGATCCATCAACTAAGATTATCTAAACTACCATCAAGGTGATCAATCACAACAATAGTCAATTAAAACAAGCCAATAAATCAATTCCAATGGGAAAACATCAAATTAAGAACATAAATCACAAGACCCATTAATCAATCTTTAAATATTGAACATAAAACACAATACCCATTCATTAATAGGAAAATATTCATCAATAGCTTGCATCTCTAAGTCCTAACAAGAGATTTAATCTACCATAATTAACATAAAGCAAAAATAGAAATAAAAGCAAAACATGGAAATTAAGCTAAAAAGATAAAGAAAAAGGGAAAGATGGAAGCCGAAAACCCTTCTCTATTGCCACTTTGAAGAGAAACCCAAGATCTTCAAGCCTTTCTTTCCTTCTTGAAACCCTAGAATATTCTACCTAAAAAAGTGAAGTAAAGAGAATGATTCTTAGGAATCCAAGAATGCCCAAAAGAGTAAGTTTTAGGAGTATTTGTACTCCCTCACATGACCTAATAACCCTACAAAATTTCTCTAAAAAATGCCCTCAAAGATGCCTTTGGTCCAAAAAATAATTGGCATTTGCATCACATGTTGATTTTGAGCTCCAGGAGTGCCACAGCCATGACACTTTTCGGCAAAGAGAAAAAATCAGTTTCAGCGTCGCCACAGCCGTGGTACTTTTCGGTGATGAACAGTCATTGGTGAATAGTAACTCCTTGAACAATGCCCGTGAACAGTGCCACGACCGTGGTAGCCTTTTTTTGACTGCTTCGCCATCTTTTTCTTCATCTTTTCTTTGGTTCTCTTGAACCTTTCCATCTTACATCTCATTTGTATCATGAATATCAAATCTTCATGCCTTTTCTCACATTTTTAAATCCAAATTCATGCAATTCAAATCAAACCTACAAAATACAATAATTATATAAATACCATAATAAATGTTCAAATGTAGGACCAAAATGCTAGAAATCTTTGCCATTTATGTATGCAATTTTAGCATACATCAATAGTAATTGAGAGAATAACAACAAGATACAAAGAGAACATAGAAAGAGAAGAAGAACCCATGATGAATCCTTCAATTCTTTGCGTGATTCCTTTGATCTTGATGCATCCTACAACCATATTATCAAGAACTTGATCAAGAAATGTATCTCCTTCACTCGGTACTCAGGTGCACATATTATAGACTCAAGGCAAATGCACATATCGACTATAGTATTTGGACCTAAGTATCGAGTTTCGTATCCCACAGAGACTATGATTACTAGCTACTCACTTTCGCTTTGTTATCTAACCGACAAATTAATCTTTTGAATAATAAAAATAAATGAACTCAACACGAGGGCAACTACAACACAATGAATAGGATATAGGCAATCAGTGGGAATCGACACTTAGATACTGAATCCCCCTAAAACGAACTATGTGACAGTGGCCCGTATTCAAACAGTTATTTAGGCAATTGGACCGTGGAAATTCCCACGATATGTTAACCTCTCTATCAAGTTAGAAAATGTTTAATGCCTAGGTTGATTAACCGAAATCACTTCCTAATTAAAACACCTATCATTGCTTTACTATATTGTGAATTTCACTATTAGGTTTGACCCTAATCCGGAGGATTTATGTCGACCTATCTCTAGGTTTGCATGTGAAATCTCAATATGAAAATCCAAGAGGGGGTGAATTGGATTTCTTGCTAGAAAAAGAACCTATTTAAAAAATTTTGCAAATATTTTCAAATCAAAACAGTAGCTAAATCC
>CAODLS011277023.1:0-10675 GCA_948243855.1 Flueggea neowawraea | reverse complement strand
CAAAAATTAGAAATAGTCAGGCATCTCTTGGTAGACCAATCTCTAGTAGTGAAAATGTGAAGAAGATATTAATATCATTTCCTATAGAATGGAATGCTATGGTCATTGCTATTATAGAATCAAAATATTTGAATACTATGGAGTTTAGTGCTCTCATTGGTTCTCTCATTAACTATGAAATTGTATTGAAGACAAGAAATTCCTAAGTCAAATTAAAGGAGAAGAACTTGGCCTTTAAATCCAAGGAAGTGACTAGTGAGGAAGAAGAAAGTGAAGAAGAGGAAGATATGGAGCTAGCTCTCTATGCTAAGAACATAAGGAGATACAAATCTCTAATGCAAATGAGAAATAGGGATCTCAAGAAGGGAACTAAAGAAGACAATAAGAATAATTATATTTCAAGAAGAAGAATAATGAAACATGCTATAAATGTGCAAAACCAGGCTAGTATGCAAAGGATTGTAGAGTCCCTATATCTAAACCTCACTATGAGAGAAGCAAGAAGAGGGAAGTCTTTGTTGCTATTTGGAGTGATGATGAACATGATGATAAGGTCAATGGCAAGAAGAAAGTAAAGCTTGCACTCATGGCTCAAAGCTCCTACTTAAGTAGTGAAGAGGATAATGAGGTAAGTTCTTCTTCTCACAAAGAACTTGTTGATGCATTTGAATCTTTAAACAATGATTTTGAAGAGATTTTCAAACTTAACAAGGTTTTGAAATAGAAAAACAAATCTTTGGAGATTGAAAATGAAGCTTTGTTAGAAAAGCTTAATAGTGTGTCTATTGATCATATATCTTACTTAGTTGAACAACAAAAATTGAGAGATGAGATTGATATAATTCAAAAGGAATTTTCCTATGTGGTTAACAAATTTTCTTATGGCAATAAAAATTTTGAAAAATTGCTTTCTTTACAAAGATTTTTTTTTGGTCTGAAAATGGTTTAGGTTGTGATCCTTGTCAAAGAGAATCATCTTTACTAACCAAATTTTCTAAACAAAAAAAATGATTATTTGAACTTGAAATTGCTTACATGTACTATATGTTTGAAAGTTGGGCGTAATTCATATTCTTGCAAGAGTGTTAGAAGGACCATTAAGGTGAAAAAGATGTGGATTCCTAAAGGAATCATTCTTCAAAACATGGTTCATATTACTAGCTCAAAAGGACCTAAAGTAGCTTGTGTTGAGTTAGGTTTTGATGATGATGAATGCAAAACATACATGAAAGAAGTGCATTGCAAGCCTGCTAATATTTGGCAATAAAGCAATTTAAAGGTCTCATCAAAGCACGTGGTCCATGCAAAACTGGCAAATATGCATAGAGGAATTGGATAATGCATGTAGATGTGTTGATCCATAAACCAGAAAGTGCTAGATATTGATCTTTGCATGTAAAAGGGGTGCAATGCACGTTGACGAATGTCTGATTGATGAGGAAAAGAGTAAGGCACGCAAAGCCACGTTGAGAATAGTTGAAGGCACGTAGAAGAGAAAAATGCAATCTTTAAAGAATTACTCTACGCATGAAGAAGAGAGTGCAACACATGTAGACGAGGATGAGCTGAACTAGCTGACAAAACAAGAGCTCCATGGTAATTTAAATTTGAGTATTCTCTGACACAAATCACTTCAAGAATCAGATATGCAGTCTTTAAAAGAACGACTACACAAGTAGACAGAGGAACAACGCATGTAGCAAGCCACTGGGAGAAAATTGCATATTCTAGAATTAAGATCAATGCAAGCAGAATGTGGTAAAAAGCACGTGGATCATGAGTCTACTCACGTAGAAGCGAAGCAAAACATGTAAATGATGATCCACTTAAAACTGAGACCAATGGAGTTCTTGCAATGCACGTAGACTAGCTATCAATGCACGCAGACCTCAGATGGAACAAGATACTACAAACGCAGATGGTAGCTACGTACGTAGAAGGTAGTGACGTCATTACTGGAAAGAATCTCTGTCTGTTTCACAACATCTACTTCGAGGCTCCAACGCTATTTTCTTAAGAGTGGCTATAAATAGACGTCTCAGAGCAGAAGCAAAAATATCGAGAGAAACAAGAGATACCTTGATGTGTTTAGATGAAAATGCATATCTATGATAGAAGACTCGAGCAAGCATCTTTGCCTTTGATTTCAAAACTTGCAAAAAATGATTTTGTTAAAGGTTTATCAAAATAAAGATTTACAAAAGAGTATTTGTGTGAACCATGCATTAGGAGCAAGTATGCTAGAGGTTCTTTTAAACCAAGGAACGAGATTTCTACATCTAGGATATTAGAATTAGTGCATATGAATTTGATTGGACCATCTAGACTTATTAGTTTGGTGATAAATTGTATAACTTGGTAATTGTTGACGACTTTTCTAAGTTTACATGGGTTAGATTTCTTACCAATAAAAGTGATACCTTTAATGAGTTTGCTAAGTGGTGTAGATTAGTTCGAAATGAAAAGAACAAGTATATAATTGCCATTAGAATCGACCATAGGAGAGAATTTGAATCAAAGCCCTTTGAAGATTGGCGTGACAAGCATGGAATGAAGCATAAATTTTCGTCACTAAGAATGCCACAACAAAATGGAGTGGTGGAAAGGAAGAATCAGACTTTGAAGAAGATGTATAGAACGATGTTTAATGAGCACGATCTTCCAAAATATTTTTGGGCCAATGCCATAAACACTGATTGCTACATCATCAACCGAGTACATCTAAGTTTGGATCAAATGAAAATTGCTTACGAGATATGGAAAGGTAAGAAACCTAACATTTCTTATTTCCATCTATTTGGTTGAAATTTTTTCATTTTGAATGATGGCAAAGACAACTTAGAAAAATTTGATGCAAAATTGGATGTTGGAATTTCTTAGGTTACTCCACTAATATCAAAACTTAGAAGGTGTTTAATTCTAGAACAAATATGGTAGAGTAATCTATTCATGTTAAATTTAATGATTTGATCTTACTCCTGAGAAAGGTAGTTATCGATTATGATGTAGGTGAACTTGAAAAGAAACATGATCATTTAATTCAAAAATAATTGGAGGAGCTAAACATAAATGAAGAACCTTCCAAAAATGATGAAGGTGCATCTATTTCACTTCCAAAAAATTAGGCTAGAGTAAAGGATCATCCTATAGAGCAAGTGACTGGAGACATTGGAGATAGAGTGAAGACAATAAGAGCTTTGAATGAATTTCAAATCAAATTTGCATACACTTCTATTGTGGAGCCAAAAAATACAAAAAAAAAGTTCTAGAGGATGAGTGGTGGGTTCAAGCCATGCAAAAAAAGATTAACCAATTCAAGGGAAACAATATATGGGAGTTGGTTCCAGCACCTAAAGAAATACAAGCATTGGAACCAAATGGATGCATAAGATCAAATATGATGGAAATAACAAACTAGTGAAAAACAACTCAAGGCTGGTAGCTTAAGGTTTCAACTAAGAAGAAGGACTTGAGTATGAAGAAACATTTGCTTTGGTTGCAAGGCTAGAAGTGATTCGACTCTTATGTGCTTTCACTGCCCACAAGAAGAGAAAGCTCTATCAAATGAATGCGAAGAGTGCATTCCTTAATAGGTAAATTCAAGAAGAGGCATATGTGAAGCAACCTCCATATTTTGAAGGCCATGAACATCCCGACTACATCTTTAAACTCGAAAGGGCACTATATGGTATAAAGCAAGCACCAAGGGCATGGTATGGGAGATTAAGTACTTTTCTTATTCAAAATATCTATGTAAGGGTCTATGTTAATAATACTCTTTTTGTTGAGAAAATTCATGATGATATTCTTATATGCCAAATATATGTTGATGATATAGTATTTTGTGCTACTAACCCTTTGATGTGCAAAGAATTTTGTGATCTTATGAACAGTGAGTTTGAAATGAGTATAATGGATGAGCTTATGTTCTTTCTCGGACTCCAAATCAAACAACTCGAGGATGAAATTTTCATTCACCAATCAAAGTACACCAATGAGTTATTGAAGAAGTTCAATATGGAAGGATGCAAGGAAATGCCTACCCCAATATCATCAACTTTAAAACTTGATAAATATGAGGAATGGAAATTGGTTGATCAAAAGCTTTATCGAGGTATGATCGGTTTCCCACTTTACTTAACCGCTTCTAGACCTGATATTATGTTTTCTACGTGTTTATGTGCACATTTTCAATCAAACCTAAAATAATCTCATTTAGTTGTATGCAAAAGAACTTTTCATTATTTGAGTGGTACAATAGGTTTAGGCCTTTGGTATCCATCATTCTAGATTTTGATTTGATTGGTTAGGGTGATGCCAATTATGGTGGTTGCAAATTAGATAGGAAGAGTACTTGTGGTAAATGTCATTTCGTAGGTTCATGCTTAATCTCTTAGGCAAGTAAGAAATAAACTAATGTTGCAATTTCCACGGCTGAATCTGAATATGTGGCTGCAAGAAGCTCTTATGCTCAAGTTTTATGGATTAAAAATTAATTGCTCGATTATGATATTGTTCTTAAGAATGTCTCTATCTTTTGTGAAAATATAAGTGTTATAAATTTGAGCAAAAATCCCATTTTGCATACTAGAACAAAGCATATAGAAATTAGACATCATTTTCTACGTGATCATGTGCAAAAAAGGTGGTATTTGTTAGAACAAATGACTAATTGGATGATATTTTTACAAAACCATTGGTTGAGGAAAGTTTTAATTCAATTTGATTTCGATTGGGTATGTGCAATGTAAATGATCTTTGATTGTGTTTATATGTTTTACTTGTTCATTTCATCCATACATTTGCATTCAATTATAGTAAAATAGTCCATATGGTCAATTGATGTGAGCTTTAAGCAAGTTAAGATTTTTAATATTTGGTCTGCTTGATTCTGGAACATTTTTAATGTAGATTACCTTTAGAGTGAAGCATGTTATCTGGATTCTTGAATTCTTATTGTACGTCTTGTTTCTCTGCCACACATGTTATCTGGAAAATATGGATTATCAACGCACGTCTTGCCTTTTTGTCGCGTAAGTTATTTGGGCCTATTCTACAGACAACGTGCATTATAATTTGCTCGACGTACATCTTGACACCCTTAACCTATGTCAGAGATTCTCTTCCCACGAAAATTTCATTATTTAAAAAACAAAAATCCGCTTCTCTCACTCAATCCACACCCATTTTGCAAAATCTATCAAATTACTCCCAAAACTTGCTTCCAAACACATTTTCAACCTTCATTAAACACTTTTCACCGATCATTTCTTCCAAAAACACATGAAAACTCACAGAAACCATCCAAATCAGATTCCCTCAAAAACCCTAATTTTTGTCCATTTCAATTTTCGTCCAATTCTTACACAATGGTTCCCTAAAGAGAGTCTATGAGCAAATAACAACAGGAGCCAAGCTCTTCTCAGCCTCTGAAATGATCTCGATCATCTCGACCTCAGGTACCTTATTATGATTCTAAGAGTTTTGTTAATGCTAATGCTCAGAGAGTATTTTTAGAGATTTTAGGGCATGAAAGGTTGGCTGAGAGTATGATATTTGATTATGAATCTTTGAGAAAAGTTGGAATGGATGTTGAACCAAAATTTAGTGAGATTGGGTTTGCTAAATTCGTTACTATTAAAAAGTTTATGTTTGAGGTTTAGTTATAGAATTCTATGCAAATATGATTGAGAAGATTGATGATTTTAGTGATAAAGTAATTTAGTCTAGAATTTGAGGGTAGGATATTACTATTGATGAATCTGATTTGATGGACTGGTTTGATCTTTGTAAAGAAGGGTACAAATGTACCGAGGTCTTTAGATATAAAAAGAGGAGAGAGAATGAGGGGGATTCTGATGATGAGATTGAGGTTCTTAATGAACAAAATTGCAAAGATTGGTTGAAAGAAAGGGCTATGATTGAGATCATCAATGATAAATTTTAGCATAAGGATTTTGGTGTTGACATAAGGATGGTACATGAGGCGATCGCTCGGAATGTAATACCGAAATGCAACACCCAACACAAGTTCATTGAAATGAACTTAGAGACGATGCATCATATATTAAAGGGTCACAAAGTGAACTTCGCTTTCACTGTCATATATTGGATGACAAAGAAAGCGTCGGCATTACAAAGACCGGGATATAGGATCGATAGCCAAAAGAAGGAAGGACTTCCCTATGGTTCGATCTTGACTATGATTTGTGAGAGATGTGGAGTAGACTTTTCAAACCTAAAAGGAACTCATATTCCTTAGAACCAAACCGTTCATAGTGGTAGTTTGAGGATTAAACAATTATATCTTACCACTAACCAAGGTTGGATATTTTGGCCCATTTGATAGACGGTGATCAAATGGCCAATCATTGTGCATCGTTTCCTACATATGAGCAAAAAAAATTAAAAGGGATAAACCACCGGCCAAATTTGTTGATGAGGATAGAGAGCATCCGAGGCTTAGGGGTAGACGTAAAGGGAGGGATGCTCCTGAGGTCGCTCCTTCTGATTTTAAGGGTTTTAGAGAGGAGCTTATAGCTGATATGGAATCCTTGTGAGCTGAGGTGGCCGGGATACATTCTTTTGTAGCGGACATCTCATCGTGCTTTCTTGAATGTTGTCTTTCCTCGTACCCCTACTACTCTTTCTACCACCGGCATTGATCTTGAGCGACCTCCACCGGAGGATGTTCCTCTCCTAGCCATGGACCTGAGCCCGACATCACATTCACTCCTGATGAGTTAAACATAGATCCTTATAGTCCATCTTGCTTCCTACATGATCATCATTGAGATCGAGACCAACATTTCATCCTCATGCATACATGTTGTATTTTTTACTTAGGATGATATGTATTTTGTCTTTTGGATGTATATACTCTGTCCACATTTTGTACTCCTGACTTTATATATATTTTATGAGATTATGATGATGCTATTTCATATTGATCTTGTCTTATTTATTGTTCTTATTTGTTGTACACCTTCAGTACACATTTTGTATACCCCTTTCACCCCTTCTTTGATTGTGACAAAAAAGGGGAGAAGACTTGTGTTTCAAACATTTTTGATGATTTGTTAAAATTTTTCATTTAATTCTATTTTAAATTTCAACCTACAAGGAGTATCTTAAAACTGGATTTGTGATAAATTGTGATACAGTCTTCAAACGAAACTTGACTAATCAAAACTTGGTTAAAGTCAAATATTGGCTAAATAAAATTGGTCTTAAAAATGGATGCACAAAACTTAGGGGAAGTTAATAAAAATGGACTTGATATATAGTTTGTTGATGAGACTAACAAAACAGACAAAGCTAAAAACTTTGATCTAATCTTCAAATTTCCTTGTGCATTTTATTCAGAGGGAGTTTAAGTTTTTTTGTCATCATCAAAAAAGGGGAGATTGTTGCACCAAAGGTGTTCAACGTTTAGATTTATCTAAATTTTGATGATGAACAAAACCACAAATGGGTTGATTATTTCAAAATGTATGTTACACAAAGATCAATGTACGTCATGCATTCACAACTTACGTTATGGATGCCAATGTACGTGAACAAAGATGGAAAATGAATCTGAGGCTACTGGATGGTTAAAATGAAAAAACAATGTACATTACAAATAGTCAACATACGCCATGAACATCAATGTACGTTAAGGTTACAAACGACATATGTTATATGTTAAACAGAGGCTATTGAGTGCTACTAGAACTTTGACAATGTACGTGGGGTTTATAGCAACGTACATTATGATTATTTACGTACACTGAAGAATACGCAATGATGGGGTGTCAACCAATCAAAATAATATTAACCTACTCAGAATAATAAAATGAGTAAAGCATTTAGCAGAGTCGATCCACAGAGACCGGTGAGAATTTGTTTAATTGAAGAAATAAAAGAATAAAATAAAATGACTAAACAGTGAATTGGAGTCGAGATTGTAAAATAACGGAAATAAAGTATGCAATAGAAAATTTAACTGCAGTAATGAAAATGATAGAAATTCAATAATCATAAAGACCTAGCTAAGGCAATTCTCCGTTCAATCCAATTTGTTGATCACAGACACAAAAGTTCAATATAAAGCATTCAAATGGATAGAGTTATAGCTAACAGTGATGCACTCAATTAACCAATCCCTTTTACTTGTTCAATAACTCTGAGATGCCCTGCAGACTATTTCCCTAACAACTAGACAACCCTCGGAACACCCTGATAAGGTTTAATATATGGTAGCAGTACGAATTAAAAGGACCACTATCCTAGCCAGTGAAATTGAAAACAACGTGATTCATTTTAGCCAGATTATTCAGTCATATAACATGAATAACATTCAGCAACATTCATCTAAGTTATTCGTTACCTGTATTAGGACTAATGTGACGCACTATCAATCCTAAGTAACAGTATACTATTTCAATCAATCAACTAACTGGCCCTTATCAATCAATTAATCAAAATGATAAAAAAAAGAACGGAAGCACAAAAACTGAACAAGTACTTGAAATACTTTATAACAATTAATAAAAGTCTCACAACGTTAATAGATTGAACTTTGAAATACCTTAACTTGAGAGATGTTTAGTTACACATGCTAGAGGAAAGAAGACCAAAAATTAGAGAGAAGTTGGCGGCTCCCTTATGCGTGTGTGATGAGAATGTGTTGAGGAGAGACAAAGAAAATAGCTTATATATGTCTCCTACTTAGGAAAACCTACTTTCTCCTTAAAAATAGCTAAAATAATAAAAATAAAGCTAATTGTTTTTAATCCAACAACAAAACTAAGTAGCAGACTTCAAAACACGTCCAAAACATGGTCCATAAGTGTGGCAAGCAGCCCAATGCAAAATGGTCAAACTTGGTCAACACCTCTAATACGGTGTGGCCACACAGAATTGCAGTTTTCGCCTAAAATACATAGAAATAGCTCCATAGCTTCATGTTTCACCAATATTCTACATATAACACCAAATAAGCATAAAAACATAAAAAGACATGAATAATAACAATTTATAATGCAAAACAAACCTAAAAGGCAACCTAAAGTATGCCTAAAATGCAACTTATCAAATATCCCTACACTTAAACAATGATTGTTCTCAAGCATTCAATAACTTAAAACTAGTAAGAATCTTAAAATCCAATCAACCTTATTACCCCCACATAGTGTTAGACCCAAGTCAATATGCACTAAAAATTCAAGAGAAAACACAACCATTGCTAGGACGACCGACAATCTTAAAAGACCGTATCTACACTAGTAATGCCCCCAAAAAAGATAGTCAAATTCACACCTCACAAGTTACACTCAATCTCTCAAAGTGTTTAGGTGTAAGTGTTGACAGTTTTGAACAAAATAGGAATTGGTTAAAACACGTTTACATAAAGAAAAAGTCTAAGGCTCAAAGCGGTAAGCAATGGGTAAATATAAAAGGGTGGATACTGAAAGGAAAGGATAACACAAGAGGTTAACAAACAATGCCTTTTATTGTCTAAGTTAAACTAGTGTGGTCTTCGAAATGCACTCTATAACAAATCCTAGCAGGGGCTTTTTATGAATGATAAATCACACATCAAGAAAATAAAGTATTTATATCTCAAATTTTTTACATAGGTTTATGTGTGAATCTAACTATGAATTCTCTTTTAGCTATATTACTAGGGGCTATTTAATCGTGCAGTTAGGATGCATAGAAATTCAAGCTTTTACACTAATGGATATATGAAGACAATTGAACCTTTAAACTCCTAAAGTTTCAAATTATTCAATGTTTAAGGTTAAACTCACTCAAATCATACCAAAACAAGGTAGTAGGTGCATTCCAAAATAAAACATAACATGAAAATGGAATGAAAAACCAAATAAAATATAATGATAACAAAATACTTGAAAATTCGAAAAAATCAAAAAATTTCAACAAAATACCCGAAAACTCACAAAAACAAAAGTTCAACATCAACACAAAAAGAAACACACAACACAATGCATGCAAAACACAATCTTCCCCTCCCCACACTTAAAATTCACATTGTCCGCAATGTGTGCAAAACAATATAAAATTAAAAAGAGAGAAATAGAGTAAAGAGATGCTTCTCTTATTAAGGGTGATGGTGGCTGTGGCAGGAGCTGATGTCATTGAATTGAGGAGCAGAGGTTGGTGGAGACGGTAATTGCAAAGATGACAGCGAGAGGAACTGAAAAACAGAAGAGAAGTGGTCCCAAATTAGTCAAAATAGGGTATATATTAGAGTGCAAAAGACAAATTACTTTGAATTCTAAAGCTGCTCCTTGTTCTGTCAAATATGTTATCGTCCAAAAGGATGCAGTGCTAGGGCAATAGTGACGAATTATGGTGGCGGCAAGGCAGACGGTGGTGACTGCCCACGAAACTTCGCGTCGCATCTCTTGGTTGGCATTGTGGAATGTGAATTTGATGATGGAAGATGAGGGTTTGTGGTAGGGATGATGAGTCAGCTATAGAGGAGACAAGGAATACTAATTTTGGGGATTGGAAAGAGTGGTGGTCCCAGATTGACTCAATTAGGTCATAAAAATCAAAACCAGATGACCAAAGTGCCCCTAAAAATTTTTTCTTCCTTACTTTCTGAAAAACGCTGCCGCATGAAGCTGAGGAAGGACTGCTATGCACCATTTTTTGTATTCTA
>CAODLS011276920.1:0-18712 GCA_948243855.1 Flueggea neowawraea | reverse complement strand
TTTTCTCTCTCTTAAACTAAAACACGAGTTTAGAGAGAGGAAACCTTCATTCAAACACCACAACTATTCATGAGAATATCTTCACTTCATCGAGCGTAAGAGATCAAAATAAATAATTTATCAACCATCCCAATTCATCATCTCCATTTTAATGCACACTAAGCCACTTCTATATTACGTCATTATCTAACAATCATACGAAAATCGACATAGATAAGTAATCACATCATAATGATCGGAAAGTATCAATGAACACTTATTTACTCTTCAACACGTATCATCTTACATTCATCACTCGAAATCCTTTCTTAATACTTGCTTACAAAATGGTGATACAATATACTCCCTCATCATCTTCTCCTCCTCCACATGTATTACCAAGCCCCTCTTTTTAATCACACAGAGCCAAGGGCTGATCACATAGCTATGCCCAGGACTAAATATTATAAACCATACCACTCAGAGTAAAGGACTGATCACATAGCTATGTCCAATGCCAATATAAACGGGGTTGCCTCCATATGTCTCACTTTCTTCTTTTTACATCTTTATTGATCCCCATTATGTAAGCAAATATTAAGAGAAGGCCAAACCATTAGTCAATAAGGTATCATCACACACTCCCCAAATATAACAATATCGTCACAACAAAATAATCAAATACGTAGAATACAACAATTCATTTTCTTTCCGACATCCTCATTATATTCATGAACAAAATGTTCATGCCATGTAACCCATCTCAATACAATATTTCCTACACATATTTTTCATAATCACCCTCTAAAGCAGATAATACTTCAAATTACACTATAACCAAGCCACCAAACAAAGAAACATGTCAAAACATTTACATGTCACATGTCCACATCTTATTCATAATCCCATGAAACTCGTCAATGTCCTTTCTTATCAACTTATTTATAGCACACATAATCACGTTACCACTTTATTTAATGCATAGGAAATATTAAATATATAAGAATATAGGAAATGCTAATTATAAACTTACTTCAACTCCTAGCACGTCAAGGTTCTTGGACTACCCTCAGCTCATCCACTTGTTCCTTTGCTCCTAATAATTTCAAATATATACTTATTTTGATATCCACATGAATATTTCATAAAAGTAATCACACGTGCTTATGCTTTTCTATTAAGTAAATGCCTAACACTAATCTAAACAGCTCCCCTGTTTTGAATTTAAAAATTCTCCTAAAACTTATATACATATTATTTAACCTTTATTTTTTTATTAATTATACTCAAGTGTGTATAGTTTCTTTTAAAACAAGAATCACATGAATTGGACCTCTAGAATTTAAAGTATGCCATTTTTGGTACAGCTAGGTCAGATCTCGTTACACAACAGAGCAGTAAAGTGTTTGTTCAATATTCATAATCTTATTGCAGCAATTATCCTCAGATCAAAAATAAAAAGTTTTAGAATACATCTTAAAGTTTTCATATCATCAAATATCGGTAGAATTGGGGTTATAAAACTCATGTTCCCCTATTTCAATTTGAGAAGATTTCTCTTCTTTTTATCTCTATAAATTTAAAGCGTATATCTGTCTCAAAAATCATGTACAAAGCCATCCCAGGTAAACATTGAAGGCTGAATAATTGAATTATGAATCGTTTCCCACCAATCATAGGTAGGTTGAAGCATCGAGACTGTCATGACCCATTCCCGGGACAATGACTGGCGTACTAGGCGAACGATCAATGGATGTCCGGTCCATCTTGCATAAGCCTCAAAGATCAGAATTTGCTACCCAAACATTTAATCTCCAAACATTTTGGAAAAACATTTGATAAGTAAAACAGATTTATATATAAATCAATATATGTATATATATATATATAAGTGCAAATATATATACACAATAATATACTCTAGTAAAAACCAATAAAAATTCATATAATGGCAACCCAGTAACCCCTCAGCATCCTGGTGTGGAGCTCTAACAAAAAAAAAAAGAGCCCGATCAATAGGCGTCACTAACCAAAGGACTCCTCACGGGTGTCCAAGATACAAAATAGTTGTCGAAGCCAAAATTTATATACCTGAAAGATTGAATCAACCACAAACAGAAGTAAAACGGTGGCCAAACCCAGTGAGGAATAACACTCCAGAATGCCTCATACGTGCCTCACAAAGATTATTTTGAAAACAGTTCGAAAATACCACAAGCAATATTCATAGGTATATAACTATACACGCTATATAGATAATAGCCTTTCGAAAATAATTTTGAAGTCATTTGCAAACAAAGAAACTAACATGCACGTAGGCGTAATAAAAATCATTTCAGATTTTCTAATCAAGCTGTTCATGTCAAAACATATACAAGTGATATGAGACTAATCAAGCGTGATATGGACTCTGCCATAGATCACGAAATGTGTGGACCAGCCATAAATGTGATGAGGACCCACCTTTATCAATAACAAATCATGTGTTTGATCGGGACAACATGGCTACCGACAAGCCTGGTAGTTGGGCTATATCAATCATTGGTATACCAAAGGCTACGTGCCTTATAGCACAGGTGTCCCCATATCCAAAACCAAATCATACTATCATATAGTATAAAATCATAACATGCAATCCAACATCAAAATCAGAGAGAAGATATATAATACATATATATCAATGTCAAAACCATACTAATTATTAAACATATAACCAATTTATATCTTGATCAATCCTTAGATTAGTCCATTTTCCAAAATATACTCAGCAGATCAAAAACCAGTAAATAGGAGTTCAAGACACAACCAATATGTCTGAAGTTGTTATTCACTCACTTGAAAATCCAAGCAGAATCACCAGTCAAGCCCCACTCACCGGTGGTTTGTCTCGCTGGCAGGAACAAGATGCTAAACAATACAAATAGCACGGATGTCAAAATGTGGTACTGTGGCCATACCAAATGCATGATGTGCAATGCAAATGCAAACTCTCAAAGTCGCCCAAATAAACGAAAGTGAACTCATCACTTTCGACCTAAAATCATGCTCCACCCGGTCCCCAACGAAACCGAGCATGCACACTAACTCAAGTCGATCTCCAGAACATGGATTCATCCTCCAAATCAACAAACAAACTCAAAATCTTTTCAAATCTCGACTATGAATCTCGAACTTCTAAGACCCATGACAGATAACTCGTCAAATCTTTAAGCCAAGCTCAAATCTGTGAAGTCCTAACTCATATCTATCAAGATACTTCAGAAACAGCACTAGATTTGATAAGAAATTAGATGAAACCAGAAGCCCTAGCTTCAAGGAAACCCATCTCGGTTAAATACCAAGACCCATGAAACTGAAGATAAAACTTCAAGCCACTAGCCTTAAACAACCATAATCTTACTCCTATTAACTCGTATTCCATTAGAAATGGAAAGATCCAAACCAAATCTCAAGTTTGGTCGGAACCCTAAAACGCCTAAATGCAAAGCAAAATAAGGAAAAGAAGAGATTAGTTGATGATTCTTACCTCTAGAACCGTTGTAGAAGCAAGGAGAAGCAAAGAAAATTAGAGAGAAGTAAATGAAGAAAAGCTCTGGTGGTTGAGAAGAGTTATGGCCGAAGGAAAGGGTAGGTGGGGGTATTTACACACTCACGGGCTGACACGTTACGTTTCACGCAAAGTCGCCTAGAAAGAATACATCTACATGCGCATTAGGGGTTCTGTGCACGTAGAATCGTGATCTTCATGGGTAGCATCCCACAAAATGTGCATAGATGATAGATCTGGAACCCCTCGTTCAGATCTACTATCTACGTTCGTTTCACCCCCTGCTGTGTGCATAGAAGGCTTCGCTTGCTCACGGGTCACACTAGAGGATGAACAACGTGCACATCAACACATACAATGCACACAGTCCAAACAAAGCACACTTTCAGCCATCTCATCCTCAACTATGTGCGTGGTACTCAGTATTGTGCATGTAGCTGAACTCCAGTGTACGCTGCACTTAACACACATTCATGGTCAAGTCCCAAGCCTCGACTACGTGCGTAGTACCCTGTACTAAGCATGTAAATGGCCCCAAACGTACCTTGTACGTACGAAACGACCTCCAACATATTCCAAACTCCAACTCACCTCGGAACACTACCGGATTCTGGTAAGAATAGGCGGGATATTACAGATACTACATAATCAATATTTTCTTTTGATGTGCAGCGCATCATATTCAATACCATTTTTGTTTTCTTTAGCTAAGTCTTTGCTATTGTAGGATCCGTAGTACCTGAAAAATCAACTGCCCCCAACTTCTTAACTTCTTTATAATTTTGTTTCACCGGTGCCATTATAGGTCCCTATACTTCCTATTCCATTTCTTTATGTTTGTGCATGCAAATGTATAGGGAACATATGATGCCTCTATGGAATGTTGTTGGGCAGCTTATCCCTCACTCTTCTATGCATTATGATCATGATCATGCTCACCAATATCCATGACCATATCATATGAATACATGTTAGATACTATGAAAATATATGTGTTCATGTATGATCATGTACGCATTTATGCCCTAAGTGATCATATCCCTGCTCTGATACCAACTAAACATGTAATGCCCTATACCTTATTTTTCATTTAAATCGCATTCATATAATCACATATAATCATATGCCATTATGAAAATCCAGTGAAATAATCCATTTGTCTTATGTAAACGTAACCATATACATCAGTACAAGTTGTACATACAAGACAGTCTCAAGATAATACACTTTTCTCATGTAAACATAAACATATGTTCACATACCATCTTGGGAATCCAACAAGATAAAACATTTTCTTATGCAAACATAAACATATACATCAGTATAAGTCATATATACAACCCAATTTCAAAAATTCTATACACGCAAGTCAAAATACTCAATTAACTATACATATGCAAACATTGAGGATGAGGGAGTCTAAAGCACCAACCGGCTGACTCGTGACTCATGTTGCTATTTATAAACTCCAAGCTCAAGTTAAGAAAAAATATTTATAAGTAATGGTCACCTGGAAAAATATTTGCGCTTTATATGAGTCGCAACTCAATGATTATAAACAATCATAGATCAAAATCAAGCAAACACAAGCATATAATAAATAATTAATTAATTAAGTCATGTAAACATATGCATATGCCTCTGTATTCCGTTTTATATGTTGTGACCAAACAGGCCAAGTATCGCCCCAGGATTCCTATACGCCACTATGTAATTGTCTGGCCAGCACCGTATGAAATTTGACTCGAAGGTCTCCAGTATGAATATGACCCAAAGATCTCCAATATGAAATATGACCTGGAGGTCTCACTGTGTATATTTTGCAAATACAAAAGCAGGATGGTCACAACACCTTTATTAAGTCCAGTATGAATGCTTCAACATACGAAAGAATTCATAATCAATATCCATGAGAAGTATTACATTTCATATAAAAAAATTGAAATTCTCAACATATCCATATAGCAAACCGTATGAAGATTCTCAACATAAAACTTGTATCACGTAAATTCAACTATTCACCAATTTGTCCAAGTAATCATATTAAGAATATGTGTATGAAAAAAATCATATAACATATATTTGAATCTAATCTCCAATTTATACTCACCTTTTTAAGACAAATAGTATGCCATGTTACCTTGCTCGGGCTTCAATTCAACGTTTTCTTGATCCTATAACATATACCCGAATTATGCCCATTATAACTTATAAGTATATGCAATGCATATGTATGTTATGCTTTTAACAAATGAGGTCTTGTTACTAACCTATTGTGAATGCATTTGCTCATTTGAAACAAAAGGAAATTTATTCAAATTTGTCTAAAGAAACATTATGCTAAAGGTAACAAAAATTCTGTTCTACACCATTCTGGACAGCCTGTTTCTTCTATATGTTTGAACATCCAAACTGACTCATTTTTCCTTGAAATTTAAGAAACATATATTATACATATAATAATGTAATCATACAAAATTTCATCTCTTAGTTCCTTATAAAACAATCTGGCCAAGTTTTCAAAGTTACAGCTTTGTAGTATAATTGTTTTAGGTGATCAGCCTATAGTGTACTAAACCTAGCTCACATCACACAAATCCAATTGTAACAAACATTTTTATACATATTATAGAAATATATACATACAAATTTTATGTTTTGACTATCAAGTAATTACACAGTTTAGGCCACCAAAATAAGGGTATAAAACTAGGCAGTGTTATTGAAAATCAGGGCACTCTCAGAACAACACTCAATTCAACCACCCCAACTCTTTATATACATTTCAAATCACCACAAGATTATAAATTATCATATAATACATAATTTAAAACAACGTTTATTTTTAAGTCTCATCAAAATCAGTCTATAAAGACCTTAACAAAAGAGTGCAATCCCGGACAGAAAACTAAACCCTAAACACACCCATTAACCAAACCATGCAAATTTATGTTTAAATATTTTTATACTGAAATTATTTGGAAAAATAAACCCTAAACACATTCCTATATGATTAATGGGCAGATAGGAAGAAAGAAATTCACTTACTTTGGTGGTTAGAAACAAAGGATGCAAGAACTATTGAACTAGTCTCATTTTCAGCGATTTCTACCGTTTCTACTGAATTTTCCTTATCAAATCAGTTCTTTTTATCTTTTTCCCTCTCTTTATATTGTTTCCTGCCCTCTCTTATGGATGTGCACGAAATGTTTCAAGTTTATATGGTTTTAGTTTGTTTTTATCATGTTTTAATATAAGCACGATGTGACATATGGTAAATGGTTGATTAAAAGGTCCAATAAGAAACTTTTGCTATTATTTTCAATTTGGTCCTTGTAATAAAACTATTGCACATTATTATGCTGAAATCTAAACTATTTAATGTAAAAGATTGGTCCTTATCTAAAAAAAAAAGACAACAAGGTCGCTAAACAACACTTTAACTCTCATTTGCAATTACTTTACTTTTAGAACTTATCTTTCCCACGGATGCACCATTTAGCATTTTTGTAAACTTTCTATAAAATTCTAATATCATGTCAATAAATAGAAAAAAATCATGTGTCATTAGACTCACTTGTGTTTCATTTAAATGCTTTATGCATTGTCCGATGATGTTAATGTAATGCAGATTCAAATGTATATTCATATAAATATGCTCTATGTCATGTATGCTTGTGAATATGTGTTACGAGTTGAGGTTGTGACATGAGCGTGTACACAAAAAAAAAAAGGAAAGAAAGGCTCAAGAGGAGCCCACTAGGAAGAAAGATAAGTGAAGTGATTTTAAGGGATCCTCAAGGCCGAGATTTGAGAAGTTCTCTCCCCTCAAAAAGTCAAGAACATCCATCTTAATAGTCATTCAAGGCTTCGAACTCGTACATTTTCCCCGAAAAATCGATAAAACAAAGGGCAGAGATGTAGATGCATACTACAAACTAAATGATACCTACGGTCACTCTACGAAAAAGTGTCGTGATCATAAAAATGAAATTGAAACCTTGATAAGAGTAGTAAAATTTGAAAAGTTTGAAGCCTAGAGGGACAATCAAAACAACTACTTTCGAAAAGGAAGAGGGTATGGTGACTGAAGGTATGACAAACGCCATAATGAACGAAGGTACAATGATAGACATAGAGAAGGAGAGAAGGATTATATTGGCCAACAACGATGGAAGATGCAATACATAGGGTGAGAAAGTGTGATAGCTGTCAATGTCATACTTCAATGACTAACGCTTTATAGATTGTGATATAATAAGGATTGTCTTGTATCATATATGTGCATAAGAGGAAATAAACAAAAACTATCAAACAAGTTGTTTAAGAAGTGAATGTAGGCCTCAAGGCTGAACCACTAAAAATCCCTATGTTTTCTCCATATCCTTTCATTTACATTACATTTATTTTGTTACATATTCATATCTATATAACATTTATTCCATTTTTATATCACTTGCATTACACATCACATTAGGTTGATTGATAAACTTGTCAAAAAGAATGCTTCAAAGGGCAATGATAATGGTGAAAGATGCCAATGAAATTAAGTTAAGGATTGGACAAGTAAAACCTATATCTAGAAAATGATAAAGGTATAAAATCCACTGCCGCCCAAAGCAAGAGTTTGCAAAACTTAGATAATAAGCAAAAAAACCTTGCAAAAAAATCAGGGACTCACCATAAAAGCAAGCAAACAAAAGGCTGTTAAGACACAAGATAAGTGGAAATCCTTGTTGAGACTTGTCAATAATGCGCGTGGTAATTGATGAAAAAGTACGACAAGTAGAAATATTTGTAGAAAATAGGGACTTGTCTAATTGAAAAATATGGCAACTAGAAATCATTGTGGAAAACATGGACTTGTTGTTGGCAAGTAGAAATCGTTATGGAAAACATAGACTTGCTGCAACGTAATTGAAGCATACGGTAAGTAGAAATCCTTCTGCAAAGGAGGGACTCGCTACATGGTTAACGTTCCAAGCACATGTTGAAGAGGAAAGCCATTGGAAGAGGAACAATCTTTAAAAATAGTATTGCTAAGTGTAATCCCAATATGACAATCTAAGAGGGGGGTGAATTGGATTTCTTGGTAAAGTTAAAACCTTTTTAAAATACTTTTGGGGTTTTGAAAACCAAAAAATTATATAAATCCAAAACATAAAAACACAGAACTGAAATAAAAAGAGAGTGAGAGATAGAAAATCAAAGCCCAATATTTATAATGGTTCGGTCATCCTTGACCTACGTCAACTTCTCTAACTCACTAGAGAGTTTGAATCCACTAAACTTCCTCACTATCGGATGGAACCAAACCCTTTACAATCTCTTGTTTTTCAGGCTCACAAGAAAATCTTCAACACCTTGTTTTTACTGGCCAAAACAAGAAAACCAAACTTCTTTGTTTTCCAAGGAACCAAAAAAAGCAAACATATTCTATCCTCAAGCTTTACAACCAAAGCTTGATCAAAAAAGTATCCTTAGATCGAAAATAATATTCCTACACCAACTTAGTAAATAAATAGCAAATCAACAGCTCAGTTGGCAAGTAAGAACTCAAGAATACAATGAGAGAGATAGTCAAAAATCAAAATAGAAAAGCTTGGGCACTCTCAAAAAATTGTTTTTATGTTACCTCGTGACTGGCGACATCTATGTATAGAGGCTCTCACAAAACTAGTTGTTGTAAATCCCAAAGTAACTGTTGTGAGAGAGTTGTAAAAAGCTAAAATTACTGACGTCAGCCCATACTACGTGCGTAGTTCATGAGTTCATTAGAGTTCTATATGCAGCATTTTTTCTTCTGCATGCATTGCATATATTCTAGTGGCCACTGCTTGATATCAGATAGCAACTATATGCATAAACCCTTCTTTTGTGTGTGAAAATCTTTAATTCTGCGTGCATTATACTAAGTTCTACGTGCTTTGACGTGTCTCCAAAGATCATACCTTGATTTCTCTCGTGATCGTGTAAGAGAATATTCAAATTCAAATTTAAATTCTCGAGTAGCGTCTTAATTTTGTTAGCTAGTCCATATCATCCTCATCTACGTGCTTAGCGTGCCTTGCTATGTGTGTAGATCTTTGTGCTCTCCTGACATCATCTAAATCATTGTCAGAGAATATTCTCGTTTGAAAATTAGACATACTGCGACAGAATTTGGCCTTATCTCAAACAGTTGTCATCTTTGTCTACGTGCGTTGAGAACTATTCTGCATGAGTAGCACAATCTCCTCAAACATGTCTCTTTTGCTCTTCTACGCACACACCACTAATGTAGAACATGACCAAGATTGTCTTGTGAGTTCTTTTTAATTTGCCTTATTACCCCGTCTACGTGTATAGATCAACGTTTTGTGTGTGCAGTATTAAGTGGCCTTCAAAACAGTATATGTCACTTCTTTGCTACGTGCATTGGTCTTTATACAAAGTGCACAGTATAAACTTGGATCATTATGCCTGCTGATATAATGTGTCTATGCGCATTTCAGTGCCTTTCTACGAGGATAGGACCTGTTCCATATGCATTGTATATTCTTCTACTCGCATAACATCAATTATAGAAATCTCTGAATACTTCTTATATGATCCATATGTAGAGGTCTTTATTCAAAGTGCTTACATCATCCTTCAACGTGCTTAGAGGGTTGTAGAAGTGTTTCAATTGTTTTGTAAAATCATCAAAATTCAGGAGTTTAGATGTTAACCAAAGCCGGATCAACACTAAGGAAATCTCCAAGAATTACTTGGCTTAAGAAAATACTCAATTAAGTGAGTGGGGAACGATCAATACAACCAAGTCAAATGAACAAAAAAAATATAACTAAATATAGTTAAACATCTATAGGAGTGGCGTCATCCCCTAGTAAGTCTTGCATGATCTCTTCATTTAAACCATTTAATGCCTTAATTTACTCATCTCGACCATCATCATCTTCGGACTGAGGCCACCCATGTTCAACAAAGAATGTCCTTATCACCCTGAAGTCAGGTTTGCAATCTCCTCTACATAGTGCTCCCTTAGGTTATCAAGATAGATCTAAGGAAAATTTCTTCTCTGCCAACATTATGCTAGAGTAGCATCCAAAAGTTCTTTAGGTGGAGTGACTATGAACCAATAATGCGCACATATTTTAAGGTGGGGAAGGAACATTATCTATGAAGAGTTTAACTTAAGGAACATTTTTAATTGTGATGGTCCTACACATTCCTTGCATTTTCTAAGTTGAAAGAACCATTGAAACAAGCTTAATGGGGGGTGGAATCCCTTCAAGAAGGAGAAGACATGAAAAAGCCATTAAGTTCGCCCAACCTTTGGGATGAATTTGGAATGGGACCAAATTATTTTCACCGAGGAAAAGAGACGCAAAGTTGGGGAGAGGAAATTGTAGCCTTAGTCGTATGGTGAATCCGTGCATAGCGAAAGAATCCTTAGGAGAGAAGGTGTGGCATTGAAGATTGTCATGTAAGTTAGTCATTTCAACGTTCCAACTCGAACAAAAAGCATAAGCATCCATTATTATGTCTTTGTCATGGAATGATATGATGGAACCAAAATGATATATGTTGGTTGCATCCCTTTTGGCTTTAAGAGCTTTTAAAGAAGAAGGCTTGGTAGTTTGCTTTGTGCGCATCACTGAAATGTGCTAAAACATAGTTGGTTTGAGAGTTGGAGTAAGAACTTAAGTAAGAGCTGGAGTAAAAAATTAACCCTTGGAAAATTTTCTAAAGAATCTTTGCAAGTTTTCGAAGAGGATGAGTATCGTTCCATGAGAAGAAAATTTGAGAAATTGAGAGACTTTTCTGGCGGTCCACTTTGAAATTGAACAATATAGATTAAACATATGAGAGATACATGAACCAAAAATACTCAGGGAAAAGTGAAATATCCAAGCACAAAAAAAATACCTGAATTCGGTGAGGATCCACTCCTTAAAGCTGAGGATCCACAAACTAACTTGCAAATTGCAAAATCTAGAAAAGACATAAAAAAGACTCCCAAATGGCATTACAATGATTCGATGGGTAGGGAGAGGCGTTGGATGCAGTAAGTTCAAGCTAGCAGTAACATCAAAGTTGAAAAGAGCCAATAACATGTCAAAAGTGTTGATACATGGCCTATGTCACTCATATAATCATCGCTTCCTCCGTTTGGCTCGTCGTCTTCAAAAGCGAACAACATTAAAAATTGTTGATACAGGGCCTATGTCATTTGCCCACATAATTGTAGGTTCAATTAGGTCGTCATGTTCAAAGAGTGAACATGTCAAAATTGATGATGCAAGGCCATGTCGTTCGCCACATTATTGTCGTTCCACTTATGTCGTCATCTTCAAGCACTGAACGACATGTCAAAATTGTTGATACGAGGACCATGTTGTTCAGGCCAAGCGTCGTCTATTTACGTACATCACCTACCAAAAGCCTCATCAAAATTTGGGAGAACCCAATCGCCTCCGACACCCTCTAATCACCATCAACTCAATTTGAAAACATTTTGGAGACAACACAAGGCATACACACATAAAAAGAGAGTAATCATAAACGAAGGATATAAGCAAGTTAGTGTCTACCGGTGGGCTGAATTCGTGGTCGAGAGGTGGTGAGGCGATGACATGTCATTTGGTCGACAAAAGGACTCAACACACTCCAACAATGTAGATCTGAGCTAAACTCTTCTCTGAACTTGTTTGGGCTGGAGAAAAACCACTTGGCTGTGGGCTTAGAGGAGCTGAGTTGGGTTCCAGGCCTAGAGGAGTTGAACTGAGTAGGCTTGGAGGGGCTTGCATCTGGATCGTGGGCTAGAGGAGTCTGGATGGTTTGGGCTTGCTTTTGGTGGTGCGTCGGAAGGGTGTATGTTTGAATAGTGACAAATAAAAATCCGCAAAAATACTTGTGTCAGCAGGGTTCCAACCAAAGACCTTCAGGGGTAACATCAAGCGCCTCAACCGTCTGAACCACCATGCACTAGTGATTAAAAGTTGTAGGCAATATTATTTTTCTTTGGACAATCTGCGGTTTATCCTACATACATACCTTCTTCTTTGTTACCCGATACAAGATTCATGGCATTCAACACCTCACCACCATTGCAATATCCTGAAACCAGTAATAGAAAAAACAAAAGAAGAAAAAGAAAAATCAAAAGGAAGAAGTAATAAGAAATAGAGGATCAACCTTTTCCCCGAGAAGAATTAAAAAAAAAAGGAGGCATAAACCAAGAAATAGGATGGTGGTGACCTAGCAAATAAAGAAGAAAGATGTTGCAATTTGAGTGGGATTCAAATTGCAAAACTACGTCATAAATCCCTCAAATTTACAAAATTATTCATAAAATTCCTATCAACATGAAAATTATTCATAAAATTCCTTGTTGATATAATGCTACGGCAATTTTCAAAGCTAACAAAATTTTCCAATCTATTGTGGCTAAGAAACTACTCCTACCTTTGGGAAATCTAAAGATAGGAGTAGGAAGCAACTGATGTGGCTTAGGTAAAAAACCCGTCGAGCCCATTAATGCAGTAAGGTTCCACCAAGAGCTGATGCAAGATAATATGTTGAGCCCAGCAAGAGTGCCTACCTTCTAAAAGTATTCTTTAAAAGACATGTTTATTGCATGTAGCTTAAAACGGAAAGAGTAGATTATAAGTAGATTTAATATTATTATGTTTAAAATTTAAGGAGAGATCCTCTTTCACCTCTTTAGGTATGTCTCATCACTCTATAAATAGCATTTTTCTACCTCAAAACAAGGTATATTTTTACCACTCGCAAACTATGTCAAAACTCTTCAGAAATTTTAACTTGAGCGTTAGAGAGCTCGTGAGGAACACCTTTCCGTCCTCTAACAGTTTTCTTTTTTGTAGTGTTTATTCGTGTTTACGTAATTAAGGTGGAGAAAATATCGTTGTTGAATTAGGGCAACAAGATATAATCGAGCATGACGATGAGAAATTTGTCAGAAGTACAATGATTAAAGTAGAGAGAATCAAAGAACTTTGGCTGTTTTTTTTTTTGAAACAAGCTTCTCAATACGTTTGACAATAAAGTCGACAGACTCTTTTAAGATTCTCATCGCATTGTTCTAATATTTGAACGGTGTGCGACCGACCAGATATGATGCAACGATGGGAATTGAACTGTTAACGAATATTTTATCACGCCGCATTATAATATAAATTATGCGTTTTCTTTTCACCGATAAAAGAGAAAGACTCATTTGCACTACAAGGGACTAAAAGTGGCACGTTTGATTTGACGCATTCTTAAGAATTAATATATTTAGTGGTAAATTTTATTAGAGAAGAATTACCTCTTGTAGCGTAGTGGAAAACTCGCATGCAAACTGAATTAGTATGCAGAATTTTAATTACCTCATGCATCGCAAGGTTGAAAATGCGAGTTTGTAGACGTCGCACAAGATCTGAACGAATGTAGGAATTGGTGAGGGAAGAAAAATCTCTTCCTTCTCTATGTTTGGTGGGCAGCACACATTCTCTCTCTGGAGGGGATGTAATCACTAATTTTTTTATAAAAATATTTGCTTACACTTGGTATATGACTCTAGTCATATATTAAATAAATTAAAAATAACATGTAGATAATTGAATCAATTATGACCTATATTCCAAAAAAATGTCATTTTCTGACTGGTTTAGTGTATGAATAGACTCATATACCAAGTATAGACAATAATTTTTCATTTTTTAATCTCACTTAACTTATAAACAATTTTGATTTTTCTATTCAAATTAAGTGTCCTAACTTTACTAAGCCAGTTAGAATTCAAATTTATAAGTGAATTATACCTATTACTAGATTTTCATATCTTGACTGAACTATATTCAGTTTATAATCCATTAAGAGTGGACCGATTTTTTTAGCATAAATTTTTGCATTTTTTTGTACTTTTGGCATAAAAAAGGTGTGATTTTTTCAAATCTATTTTTACTCGTTGAAATAACATTTTGTTCTGGAATGCTGAAATACCGTAATACTACACGTTATGCACCACATATATATCAAATTTATTCTTTCCTAGTAAAAGATACCGTGATGCTGCCAATTTCACATGCGACTAATTTTCTGCATCGTGGACATCAGAATGAAACATAATGTTCCATTCATACGAGAATAAGAACCTTTCGGATATTGCCAGTAAGCTCATTCTAGGCTGTCACTACAAATTAAAGCCGAAACCATCAGAATAACATAATAATACAAATAATGAAAATGGAATGTGGCAACCAACATAAATATTATTATGTCCTTCCTGATCAATAAAATTAAAACCCTTCTTATAAATTACGCTCATCAATGCCTTTGTCCCGTCGGCGAGCACCAGAGAACAAGAGCAGCCCTCCTAGATCCGTCATGGAATCGAGCCGAAACATCTGCAGTAAGTGCAGGAACAGATTGTGGCAACCAGAAGCAAATACTTGCCCAGGTTGCGAAAAGCTGAGCCCAGATAGAGCCAGTATTAACGGTGGAGGGATCGGAAGTTGGGACGAGAATGGTCGGAAATGCATGGGAATTAGGCGTCTTGTTCATAAAATATTCAACAAGATTTCAGGACAGGACATCAATGAATCTGTTCATCAAAAGTTGGAGTCTCAAAGTCATATGATTTCTCCGAGTTTGTCGTTAAATGCTGTAAGGCCAAAGAAACGTGCCTTGCTTATTGGAATCACTTACAAGAAGTGGAAGTATAAGTTAAAGGGAACTATCAATGATGTGAATAGAATGAAAGCTTTTTTGATTAGCCAGTACAAATTTCCGATACGCAACATTCGTGTTCTAACAGGTATTTTTCTACTTGACTCTTTAGTTTTCTTTCTCTTTTTTTTTTTTGATTATTAGAAATTGAATACGTGTATATTTCCACTGAAAGTAATCATTTCTGGCACAAATATGCGCATGTTTATGTTGAAGTGATATTCGGTGCAGATGTATCAATTCTCTAATATTGTGGTATATATTCTCTTCTGATGCCGGTACAAAATGATCGTAGATCAAATATTTAAATAAAAAAGAAATTTTTAAGAACTTTGATCATTTCTAAACTTGAAGTAACTAATTACACCATTAAATTATTAGTACACTTTCTAGAAGAATTCTCTTATAAAATTTTGTGCTCAATTTTACCTGCTAATAACCTTGAGTACAACAGAAAGTCTGACCAATATGTTTTTATCCTATTAGTACGAAGTTGTTTTTTAGGTTAAGAGGTGGAAAGTTCGATGGGAGTCTTTTTTTATAAGTATATATATATATAAATTGATCATCTATTTTCTCTCACAGAAGAGGAGAAAGATCATGATAGAATTCCAACAAAGAAGAACATAGAAGAATCATTAAAATGGTTGGTGGAAGGATGCGAAGAAGGTGACTCCCTGGTGTTCTACTTCTCGGGGCACGGCATAAGGACACCCGATTTTAAAGGAGATGAGATTGATGGGTTCGATGAAACTCTTTGCCCTGTTGATTTCTTGGAAAAAGGAGTCATTGTTGACAATGAAATCAATTCAACCATTGTTCGGCCACTCACAAAAGGTGTCACTCTTCATGCTATTGTTGATGCTTGCCACAGTGGAACCATTCTTGATCTTGTTCATGTCTACAACAGAGACAAGTAAGTTTTCATATTCTTGGTCGAATTTGTGCATATGAAAAAATTAAAGGGTTAACCTTACCACTAAATTTTTGTTTACTACCAATGGACAGCACATTACTGGACTAGAGTCATCACCAGTTATAAGGGGTTGAGGGGTAAAAAAAGTAGTTGTTTACTGAATTTTATTTTCTTGACTTTAACAGGAAAATATGGCTGGACAATATTCCTCCATCGGGTGCCAACAAGAATACAAATGGTGGATTGGCAATTTGCATTAGTGCTTGTGAAGATAATCAAGTGGCCGCCGATACCTCTGTAAGATTATATTGTATATTCTGTAAAGGGGACAGTCTCCTTATCACTTTTTTTTAATTAAATACTGATTTGAATTTCATTCTTGATAGCATTGACAATAAGTTATAGTTTTAACTAACGTGAATGTATAAACAGGCATGAAATTTACCATTACTAGTAGGCTTATAATTTAGTAATATTTAAAGTTCCCCTAAATATTAATAGATTGAAGATTCTACTTTTTGTGGGCCTTACAAAAAAAAAAACTAACATAGAACTCCACGTATTGAAAATAGGAGGAAATGGGATAGGTATAAATAGATCAAAGTTTGAGTTATTTCTGCATTGAACTTTAAATTCCAATGCAACCGAACGTTTACACTTTGTAATGGTAAAACGGTCTCCATTTTTCTTTACACATTGTCTCTTACAAGAATCAAACCCTTACTATAAGAAAACTGATTTTGAATGAGAAAAATTTCACCAACTAATGAGTAAGATTTAGTGGCAAGATCAATTTCACCACTATTGTGCTACATTAATGGTGTTAACTCTTTGATACCACAAATGATTTTAGTACTAATAAATTACAATTCTATTGGTTATTAATAACAGTTTTTTCATAATATAGAGTTACACCATCGTTTTCAATTTTCCTTAAAGTTGAAAGTGATTTCTTGATTATATATAATATTGTCAATTCCAGGCCTTTGGTGATGGAGAAGAAACCAATGGCGCTATGACCTACTTGTTGGTTGAAATTGTCAAGGAAAGTCCCGAAATTTCATACGGCGCTCTGCTCGACTCGATGTACGCGTTCCTTGACGATGCTAATAAAAGTGGTGGTCGTCTCATTAAAATTTTAAGAAGACTATTCAATCGGAGGTTGTTACAGGTCAGATTTAATTTTCTTGTACTTATATTTAAAAATTCTTGTTGCTTAAGTGAAACCGTCATAATTGGAACACTGATAAAATGTGCTGCAATTTGATTATTGTTTCTTTACATCTTATTCACAATATATAGAACCAACCACCACCAGACAATATAGAAATATATTTAGCTACATTTATTCGAAAAAACGGCTAAAATATCCTTTAATATAAAAAATTATTACTTATCTACTTGGCTCTCCCAAAATGATAAATTTATCTTTCATTTTGATATGTCCTAAATTATAAGTTTGTTATCTTTTTAAAAATAATAACTATTAGACATTATACTATATTGCCGCTCTAAAATCAAACGAAATAATGTTTTAATTAATAATTGAATTAGTGAGATATTTGCTAATGGTATCCTTGAAGATTTCTTTTAAAATTAATTATTCAAATTTACTTTCTTGAACAAGCCTATGATTTTGTGATGAAGTATCCACTATATATGAGATATACATTCTCCGTAAATCCTAAAAATGGATGTTTTTTAAGGCGGAGCTCAATTATGGTCGGAGAATTTGTGGACTCAATTATGGTCCGAGAATTTGTGGTACAAATCATACAGTGGACGAATTAGATTAAAAGATAAAGTTTCAAAAAAATCTGAACCGTTCACGTGTCCCCAGTTTTCAAGTAATTTGGGGAAACGTGGACGGTTCAGATTTTAAAAAAGGTTGAAATCTAATCCTGGTCGTTTCCCCATATTCCATGCAGACTTTCACAGAAATTCGGCCGCAACATAACCTGACTCTATATCTTGTTGGATTTTTAAATGGGTGGAAAGAAAATGACCTTGAAAACATGGAAAGAAACCGCAAAAACAAAAAACTTCTCTAATCCACAAAAAACCTTTTGACTGAAATTTACTGAATATTAGCTCATAGTGAATCGGAGGAGTTCGAAGCTTCAATTCTTGATATTTTATAAAGAATCTAATACCAAACTAATAACCATCTATATTCTTTAGATACTTGTCTTCTTTTTTTTTTTTAGTTTGACGTGATAGGCTTGAGCTTTGTATTATATATTTCGTTCAATTTGGTCTCGCTCCATCTGATATGTAATCCCATGTTCTGCTTGATGTGTGCAGAAGCCTCTAATCTCAGCTTCTGAAAAAATTGACGTTTACGAGAGAACTTTCAAACTGTAATAATACAAGCTGGAATGTAGGAATATTAAACCAAATCAAATTAGGATTTATTATTAGAGTAGGAGTTTAATTCAATGTTAATTAGATTTACTTGCTCTAGTAAAATTTAGATTGTACTATTATAAATAAGTGTTGGGATTCTCATTGTAACAACAAGAATAAAGAATCAAAATTAATAAAATTTG
>CAODLS011276736.1:0-15754 GCA_948243855.1 Flueggea neowawraea | reverse complement strand
AATAATTATTCCACAAATAATTATCCAAAAATAATTATTCCCAAAACTAATTATCCACCAATAATTATTCAAAATAATTATAAAAATTATCCGGGGTATTACAAGTACAGTCACGATACCATGTCTAATTTGTGAATGTATTGTTTGTTCCAGCTCTGCGTGGTTTCTGAGGAGACCATTTATTCACCAGTGGACCGTGCTTTGGAGTATTGCTCGGCGTCCAGTGAGTGTGGTAGCACTTTAGACACGTATGTTGTGTCCTCTAAATTCTTTATATTTTGTTGTACTGAACTTGGCATGAAATTGGAATTAATAAAGGATGGAGGATCCTAAAAATATTACTTATGTAATAACTTTGGTTGTGGAAATCAGTTTTGGAAATTATTTTGTTTCTGAAAAATAAATATTAAATTTTTAATATTTATTTTGATCTTTGAAGTGAACGTTGTGGGTTTTTGAAAATATATTCCGGAGCGAATATATTTTATTTGAAATAATTATTGTTTCTGAGTATTAAATATTTTTGTAATAAATATTTTGTCTGAAAGGTTTTTATCATTTTTGGAAAAATGATATATTCGTTCAATTTGGTATTCATTAGAATATTTTGAATAAATATTGAAATGTTTTGTGAAATACTTTATTTTGGGATACCCAACTACGTGATAACGTAGTTTTGATACAACATAGTTGTATCATTTGTCTGAGTGGCTATATTTGTGCCTTAGTGGCTATACTATACTCGCTTTAGTGGCTATACTAAATTATATCATGGTGCATGTGTGACTATATTTTCGCCTTAGTGGCTAATACCGAATTTGAGTAACTCGATGAATATGAGCTTTGGGTCCCAGTATGAAAATGTTTTGAACAAAAATTTGAAAGATGTTTTTGAAATTACTCTCTGAAAAATCTTTTGGAATTTATTCTGAAAAATACTTCGGTATTTAACTTTGAAAATACTTTGGTATTTAACTCTGAAAATAAATTTGGAATTTATCTCTGAAAATATTTAGGTATTTTTCTCTAAAATGATTTGGAAAATAAACATGAATTTAGGAAAGTATTTGAAAGAAAACATTTTGACTATTTTGGAAATTAAATATGTTATTTAATTTCTTCATCTAATCAATTTTGGTAATTGTTTGTTGTCTGTTCTGTATGTGAAAGGATTTCAAAGTGGTTTTTTGAAAGAATCTATTTATATATACGGGTGTATATATATACGATATTATTTGGATATATACATTCATGTGGTAATTTTCGAAAATGTTTTCAAAACCCTTTTGAGGAGTTTGTGCCGCTCTTTTGTGTTATCCGCTCACTAGGGAAGCTTACCCTTTTATTTTTCTTGTCTTTATTCTACTTCATTTTTCAGGTAGTTGATAGCGGACGTTTGGTTCTTCCGCGCTCAGTGAGTGCCCTATTGTTCGGGCCAAATTGTATTATGTTAGTTGCTCCACACTGGGTAGTGGGTTATGGATTTGCAATTGTTAAACGAATGTTTAATGGTTTTTCTTAAACTATTTATTTAGTATTTTGTTGTTACAATTATATTGTAATTATATATTCGGGAATATTAATTTTGAAAAATGTATCCCTGCTAAATTGTTTAATACGGTAAATAAACCGATTAATAATATGAATTTGGGTGGTTTCTGTTCTCCGAGGCTTGTACGAGATGAGTCGGGTTTCCATAGATGGTTCGCCTCGTACGTCAGTCGCGGTCCCGGGAATGGGTCGTGACATAAAGCATTTAAAGTTCGGAAGTAATAGAATCAATGGCACCAAAGTTAGCAATTTAGGGTTGCATTAATAAAGTCGCTTGAGCGAAGGTAGGAGCAAAGGCAACTTATTGATAGCAAATGTTGGCTTGTAAGATTTGAGATTGAGGAAAAGAATAGGTTGAAGTGTATGATATATATCGTTTGTGACAAATATTGGCTATACTATTATTGAGGTAACAAATCATCAAGTCAAAACTTCTCTTATTCTGACATGGTGAATGAAAGTTTAATAAGTAGAAGTGTGTCATCTTATACAATATAGAAAGTGGGTTCAAGTGAAGGGGTGACTTCTAACCATATGTGCACTATAGCTTTCAAAATGATATTTAAGAATATTTCATTAATAACAATAGCTGTGGAGTTCAATTAAAACTAATAGATTCAACTCAAGATTTAAGAAAATGATAATACCCTAGTATTTATGACCAATGTTGTAAAAATAATAGTATTAAATTTAACTGAGGTTATGGTATGGTCAACTATAATAAGTTCAAACGCCAAAGATTTAGTTTTAAGAATATATATATATATATATATATATGAAGCTTTGGCAAGAGAAATTCAGGTAATTTGAATTGATAGAACACTAATATTATAAAAAGAAAATTTCTTCACTTAAAGAGGAGCTAAAAGAGAACTATTCATTTTTTATTTTTGCAAAATTAGGGAAAGTGAGGTAATTTTAAATATGCAACAAGAGAATCATAAGTGCTCATGATCATTAAAGAAGAGAAATGGTGCCATTAATAAATCACATGAGATCTTGAGAATATAAAAAAGAAAGAAGTTTGGTTTTTCATGCTATAAGTAGTTTTGTGTGGTTAATTTGATTAAACAATTGACTTAAGCTACTATAGAAGATAAGGATAATAATGGAGAGACGATATGATTTGTATATTTATGTTTCAAGTAATTTTCTGCTTTTTTGCCAAATGAAAGCTGAAAAAATATAGTGGAGAATAATGAATTTTCTATATCGGTTCACTTAATATAGTATGAGATTGTTGTATTATAAATATGAGTACAATAGATAATATAACTAAGTAATAATGTGATATACGTGCATAAACATATATTTCTTATAGTTAATGCATTAAAGCCGATATAGAAAATTCATTATCCTCCATTATAGCCAATGAGCTTTTAGTTCATTACATTGGTATTGAAACCAGCTCCAACATTAAAAGGTTGTAAGTTCAATATCCAATGCAAGTAAATAAAATTACGTTTCAAATAAAAAAAGAGATAATAGTACCTTTTTTCTTAATTTTATAACATTTACAATAATCTCAACTTTAATTTATTCATTTATAATATGTTGTAATTTTATTATTGTCTCAATTTTAAATGTTATTATTATAAAATCATTTGCACCATATGTGATAAGTTATATGAGCTACTTATGCAAGATTTGCAAGAATTAAAGATCAAAACATTAGAATCTTTTATTGTTTACGTTCTATTAATAGATCAATTTTGAAGGCAGCTGCATACAAAATAAATAGTAATTTAATTAACTGATAATCAAATAAAGAGGGATTGAGATACTACCTCGATACGCAGCAGAAGAACATCAGCGAATGCACAAGAACAATCTGTTGTCAGTTGCCACGAACCACAGACATTTTAACGCAGGGAACGAAGCATATATTTGCAATTTAAGAACAACAAAATGATCTACTTGATGTGTGCTAGGAAGAACAAAGTCTTCCATAATGGCCTTCAAGGTTGACAGCTTGAGAGAGAGGAGAGGGAGTGTTTTTACGTTCTGTTCTCTAAACTGGTGTGTAACATAAGTGGTTAGGGTTTCCTAAAGCGTCACTGACCGGTTCAGTTCTTCTTGAACCAACCAGGAAACCCAAACCGCAACCCAACCAAATTGGTTTGCTCAAAAAAAATTAATAACCACCTAAATTAATTCTTATTAATTCGGGTTTGGGTTCCACTCATGACCCGGCATGGACGAACCCATTTTTCAACAAATTTAATTCTCATATGATTCAGATTAATTTTTAAAATTAAAAAATTTTATGGACAAAGTAATATTAATGTCCTAATGTATATGAACCCCCCTGAACTTGTATTGATCGTGCAATTTACCCCCTGAAATTCTTAACTTGGTACAAATCCCCTCTAACTTGCAAAAATCGCTATTGTTACCCCTCAAACTTTGAAAACGTAAACGCTTAACACCGACTGTGATGACTGGGCATTGATGTGGCAATATGTGTGACTTCAATTATCTTAAAGCACGTGTGACTTCAAATCTTTCTATCTCTCATCTTCTGACTTCTTAAAATTGGATGACATAGAACCAAAAATATGTCATGTCAATCCAAACCCTTCCACTGCAAACCTAACCCACCTATTAAACCAAGTAACCAAACCCAACCATCTCCAAAACAAAACCCCCCAAGCCGTCTTTGTCTCTCTCTCATCTATCTCCAAATCAAACCTAACTTAAACCCTCTATTGCCACCACTCCTTCCATTGCAAATCCTCCAAAAATTTTCAGAAAGTTCATGAACCCTCCAAAGCCTCCACCATCCAGCCACCACCACATCTCTCTCTCTCTCTCCTCCATCACCTTTCTCTATCTCTCTCTTCAAAATCAACATTGCTGAAACCAAATAATCTCTGCACCACCTCCAAATCCACCTCTGCCCCTCTCTTACTTTCTCGGTTTCCTCCTCTCCTTCCTCCTCCATTCCTACTGTGGCCCCTATCCCACCAATACAACAACCCCCTATTGTAAAGGCCTTAAGAAATCCATGAAGTTCAATTTGCAGCTCCAGACCGAGGATTCTCTGAAATTGAGTGCGAGAAGGCCATGAATCATTTGTTTGCTTAATCAATAAAGTTGAAGGATTTCTTGCTTCTTCTTTTTTTCTCCATCTGGGTTTTGTCTCTATCACTTAATCAAACCCATCTCCAAATTGGTTTTCAAGCTTGCTCCTTTTTGCTCTGTTACCAAACAAAGCTCGAGTTTTGTGAGATGGGTAGTTAGTACTGTCATATTTCGATTCTTCAATATTTTTGTTGGTTGTGTCAAGTGGTTTTATGGTGCTCAATTTCCACTGAAAAAGTTGAGTTCGTTTTGTTACTTTATGGTGGCTGTCAAACCAACAAATTAATTCCAACTCAAAGATAAAGATTCTGCAGATAGCAGTGAGAATGGTCGAATCCACAAATATTGATAAAACTTATTTATTTGTCGAAAACAAGAAAAGCAAAATAAAAAATAAACAAGAAATGCAGAGAACGAAGATTAAATATCAAAGCAGATAGAAACAGTAAATCAAAGTAAACATAATTGAAATACAGTTAACAGAAATCAATAATAATAAAGCCTAGCCAAGATACTTCTCAGTTCAATCATTTCAGTTGATCACATACACGAAAGATAGAAATAAAGCATTCGAATAGACAAAGTTATAGTTAACGGTGACACACTCAATTAACCAATCTCTTCTTACTTAATCGATAGCCCCGGAACACCCTGCAGATTATTTCCCTAACCACTAGACAACCCTTGAGACGCTCTGACAAGATTTAATCTATGATAGCAATAAGAACCAAAGAGACCCCTATCCTAACCAGTGAAGTCGAAAACGCCGTAAATCATTTAAACCAGATTATTCAGTTCCATAACAATGAACAATGTCCAACACATAAATTCACGTTATTCGTTACTTAGATTAGGACTAATGTGACACACTATCAATCCTAAATAACAGTATATTATTTCAATCAATTAATCAACTGACCACATTGAACAATCAACAAAAATTATAATAAAAGAACTAGATCATAGAAACTGAATAAATACTTGAAATACTCAATAACATACAAAAATAATAGTCTCACAACATAATAGGATCAAACCTTAAAAATACATTGACTATATGCAAATTTAGGTATTCAAACCTAGAAGAAACATGCAAAATAATGAGGAAAAGAGTTTTGGGGCGTGTTGCCCCCTTAGGGTAATGAAAAATCTTCTGATAATGAGTTTTAAGAGAGTATTTACATATGCTCTCACTCAAAACCTAATCCTAACCCTAATAAAATTGATAAAATAATAATAATATGGTCCAAATATTGCTCTAGTAGTAATTCAAGTTATGAGCCTTCAAACACGTCCAAAAGGCTCTAAAAACGTGGCCCAAAAGCCCAACATGAGGGACAATGCACTTGGTCAACGGGCGTCAACTATGGCGTGGTCATGCAGAAATGCACTTTTCATCTGAAATGCGCAGAAACAGCTCCAATTCTTCATATTTCATCAATATTCCACCTAAAACACTAAAGAATCATAAAAACATAAAAAGACATGAATAATAACAATTTATAATGCAAAAACACACACAAAATGCTACATAAATCATGCCTAAAATGCAACCTATCACTTTATAATTTTTCATGAACTGAATTGTTCAAATTGTTGGTAACAAATGGGTTCTGTTAACTCTAAAGGAGAGAAAGATGGGTGGGTGGCGATTTTCATGAACTGAATTGTTCAAATCTTGAAGTGATTGAGGCGAATGGTTGTGGTGGTGATGGAGGTGGGTGGGTGGTGGTATTGGTGATTGTGGTTGTGATGAATTGGTTGTTGTTGGATTGATGATTGCAACTGGGTTGTGCTTGGAGGTGGTAATTGGGTTTTGGTTTGTTTCCGAATTGATTGAGGCAAATTGTGGTGGTGATGAAGGTGGGTAGGTGGCGGGGTTGGTGATTGTGGTGATGATGGTGGTGGTAATTGGGTTTTGGTTTGTTAGGTTTTTGATTTGTACTTGATGGTGGTGATGAAGGTAGTTGGTAACTAGTTTTGGTTTGTTGGGTTTTCGGTTGGGTGTTGTTTTTGGTTGGGTATTGGGTTTTCAATTTGGTTAAGAATTAGGTGGTTTAATGGTCCATGTGGCTTGCCTTTTATTTTCCATGTTGGCATTTAAAAATCCATGTCACACGCGTGGGAGACAACTATTCTGGCTTGTTGTTAAATTGTCACGTTTTCAAAGTTTGAGGGGTAACAATAGCAATTTTTGCAAGTTCGAGGCAATTTATACCGATTTAAAAAGTTTAGGGGGTAAATTGCATGATTAATACAAGTTCAGGGGGTTCACATGTATTAGGCCAATATTAATGATAATGAAGTTTTTCAATCAAATATTTTGATTTGGTTATTGGTTCCAACTATATCATTGGTCTGCATGATTTTTTTTTTATTTTGATCAGTGGTTTACATGATTTATATATCACAATTGATCCACTCCTAAATAAGCTATATTTAAGCTTAGTTTATACAAAAACAAAATCTACCAAAAGTTGATGTTAACAAAAAACGAGAAATAATATTTCTCATATATTCAAAAAGATTCCGCATAAACCATATTAAAGAAATAAAATCAAAGGTAGATGAATATAAAAATCATGAAATTAAAAGACATCGTTATAATGAGAAATTAAAAAAAATAAATTAATTCCATAAAATATTTAAGAGAAATAAAACTAAGTTAATCAAATAATTCAATATTTTAATTTTATGTCAACAATTATTAATTATAGTATTATTTGAAAATTTTATAATATTAATATATATAACAAATTCAGGCGCAATGCCCATGGTGAATTAACTCGTAGTAATCAAAAGACACTAAAAGGATGTACGAGTCAAAATTTAATTCAGTTTAGCTTCCAAAAAAGAAATCTAGCGGTCATGTCTTTAGCAGTTTTCTTTTTTTTTCTCAAGACAAACAGAAGTACATTAACACCAAGTTGTATAACAAAAAATAAATCTGCTGAAATGTATTTGTCAATTGTATAATAATCTATATAGCATTTAAAACTAATACATTACTGAATTGTTCGGCAATTGACTATTCGATTTCTGAATGTAATTTGCTGATATAATATGCATATATCTCAAATCGTGCTGGATAATGAAACTTCAACTAATCTATATCATTTGTACTTTTTATTTTTTGGCTTTTATTAAAAATCGAATCCTTGACTTCTTCATGCTGAAAGCGACTCCAAACCACTAGATGGGTACTAACATATATGATTAATTCTGTCAAGCTGAAGGTAAATATATATTGCAGCAGATTCATTCTTCAATACTGCTGAAAAAAAGCTGTTGAATGTAAAAGTAAAGAAGGAAACTAAATTTTAAACTTCCAAGAATATTATAAAAAAAAAAGAGATTGTTGGAACTGATTTTATAACACAAAAATATATGCTACAGACAATGAACAAGTTCAAATCTTGCAGTGCTATCTTGGACCAGAAACCTGCTGTGAAGAGATATACGACAATAAATTATATGAATCACTGGTGGTACTAGTATAGTTTGAATCTTCTTGGGGCAAGGTTGCAGATGCATTTTGCTCAGTCGGTGACCCTTCAGCGTTAGATGGCTCGGTGAATCTCCGGCCGCAGAACCTCAAGAAGTTCAATGACTCAAGTCTTGGCTCTGCCAAAGGCATTGTTCCGTCCAACATGGCTACAACATTAGCCATAGCTGGCCTGAGAACCGGATCCTCGTGCAGGCAACACAAAGCTATCCGTACCAGCTTCTCAACTTCCTCCCTCGTAACTCGCCCTTGTAGCTTAGGATCTGCCAGCTTCAAGTACTTCCTTTTCTCATGCATCTCTAGAGCAAGCAGAGGGAAGTAAACAAGCCTGGATTCCGATCCCCATGAAGATGCAAATGAGCCAGTTCCATCACTGCTATCTTTGGCTGTGCCATAGCTTTGTGTTTGTGGTGAGTAATTCTTTTTTCCTCTCACTATTTCTAGCAAAACCATTCCATAACTATAGACATCTGCTTTATCTGAAATCATGGCTCCAGTTAGCCATTCTGGTGCAAGGTACCCTCGAGTTCCTCTCATTGTTGTGAATAGAGTGGACTGTTCAGGACTTAAAAGCTTGGAAAGGCCAAAATCAGTGATCTTAACCTGCAAATTGTTATCCAACAAAATGTTTTCAGGCTTCACATCACAATGGATGATCTTCTGCTCACACCAGCTGTGCAGATACGCAAGGCCCCTCGCAGTTCCAAGTGCAATCTGAAACCGTTCGTTCCATTCCAGAACAGGCCCTTCTCCAAAGAGCGCCTGGTTTAATGAGCCTCTATTCATGTATTCATATACAAGAAACCACTGTTTTCGTTGCGCACAGAATCCTTTCAATTTCACAAGATTAACATGGTGAACATTTCCAATAATTTCAATCTCTGTGCAGAATTCCTTCTTTCCTTGAACACCAAGATTATTCATCTTCTTGACTGCCACAGAAGATTTATCAGGAAGAGTTCCTTTGTACACAGTTCCAAACCCTCCACTACCAATTTTAGTTCTACAATTCTCTGTTGCAACTTCAAGTTCTTCATATTCAAACCTTATTGGCAATCCAGATATTGAAATTATCTCAAGTTCAGATGATGAAGATGAACGACTATGGCCTAATTTTCTCAAGGAAATTTTAGATATTTTGTTTCTTCTCCAATAAACAAAAACTAGGACAACAAATACAACTAGAAGGAAAAAAACAGATGATGGTAATAGCACCAAACCTGCAATTGGGAGCTTTCTGCCTTCATCGTCAATGTTGTTTGCGGATGAGGATACCATCACAGCCTTTACATAGCCCAAACGGTCACTCTTGCTGGCAGATACAGACATCATTGAACCCATATTTTCTTCAAGAATATAACAAGAACCTGAAGAATTTCCATGGAAAATACCTAAGCCAGAACACTTCTGTGTGCACATATCCTGACAGGCTGATAAGCTGATTCCCCTTCTGACAGGCTAGGTAAAATCATTAGCAAAATAATCAATATCAATCCCCAGCTTCAGATAAGAAAATGAACCATTTACTTGAAGACTTCCATTGCAGCTAGAATACAAAGAGAGTGAAGTATCTGCTGGAACACAACCACTGCCATTGTTGTGGAAATTCGGTGGACGTGAGCACATCCCTGGTCTGCAGAGTCCAATTCTGCTACAAATGAAAGGAATTCCACAATCTTCAGATGGACTTCTAAACTCTTGTGAAAAACTACCGTTAACAAAGCTCTTAACACTGAACATTCCTTTAGAGTCTAATTTGGAAATCCTGAAATCTGAAGGAGCCAAATTCACTTTAAACACAACTGATGCATTACCAGCAAACAAGTAAAATCCATTTGCATTCAACTCCATAAACAAGACTGGAACTGCTGAGGAATCCTGGTAAGCATTTGTGTCCATTGATAGCTTCCAATAAGTCATACCTTCCCTCTGCAAAACTGCATCTTTATTAGTAACCACAAACCTATAATCACTCACAGAAAAGTCATCCTCTCCCCTGGAACCAACCAATGAGTTGCCAACAATCAATCTTTGTCCCATAACAATAGTATCAGTAGCATGATCAAAGCTCTGCCAGACAGAAACGTTGTTGTTATCAAGAGAGAAACTTTGGACCCACCCACAAGTGATGTAGACCAAACTTCATGATTGGAACTATCAGAAATGGCTAAACCATTGACAGTAAGACTTAATTTGTCAGAATTTGAAATGGGTTTATTCCTATTAGCAGTCCAGACAATTGTGTTGGAAGGATCATGAATGACAGAGAAGTAAAACTGGTCGATGTTTGAAGTGAGACTGGTAAGGGAGGCTTTAAAGGGTCGGTCTTTTGAGTACAAGAAAATCCCAAAAGTGTCAATGTATTGGAAACGTGAAGCAGTGAAATTTGGGGGAAGAGATTCTGTGTAGACTGGGCCGGAAATGGAAGGTGAAGGGAAATGAAGAACTGTGATTGATAAGAGAAACAGAAGCACCAAAGAGTCCATACATATATGACAGAGGAGGAGGAAACCAGCGTTTTTTTTTCCTTTATGTTTTTGCGAAGAGAATGAATGGAAATGGGTTTGATTTCCTTTTTTGAGTCTGAGTTTGGAGTTCACATGCATTATTTCAGATAGATACAAAGCGTTGACAATAAAGAAAAGAACAAACCATTACTGTCCACTTGTGTTTTGTGGTTGATTGTTGGCTTGGTCAAGTGGTCTAAGGCGGGAATTTAGTACTGTTGTTTTCTTATTTTAAGAGCAACTTGCGTGGTTTAACCTTTAGCTCAGCTCTCCGCTTTCGTGACTGTAAGAGTGAACGGAAATTAGTTGAGTGAATACAGACGAGAAATAGATATAGAATTTGGATATTTCAAAATTAAAACTTAGAAAAACATGAGTATATATCATAAATGAGCTTTGGTTTGTGGGAAGGTAATAAATGAACGGAACATGGTAGAGTAAATATAGACCGTAAAACGAACCTAAATTTTGAATATTTCGTAGTTGAGACTAAACTACATGGTTATGTATCATAATTGAGGTTTTGTTTATGAGAAAGTTAAAGTTGAAGAGGCTGGAAATTGTGAGAGTATGATTTCTCAATGATTTTCTTTTAATACAGGTAGGGCCTTTTGTTTCTGAAATTTATCAAAAAAGACTACATACAGTCCACCATGACCAAAATATGGTATGGGTGAATTGCGTACGCATACGTATATGCATTGACCCTACCCTCTTGAATTGCATAACCAAAACTACACTACGTATATCCGTTGACCCTTTGATGGTATCAAATAATAGACTGTTGCTTTGTAGGGTTAGTTCAAGTGATCGAGTGTATATTATTGTGACTCTTAGTTTTGAGGATCAGGAATCCGCTAAAAAAGAATATACTCATTTATTATCTAAATCAACTCTTATTGGCATTTAAGGCCATCTCCAACCCACCTCTATTTATAGAGAAAAACTCTATTTTTGGAGTTAAATCCACTCCAACTCACCTCTATTTTTAGAGTTCGCTACTGTGTATCTCCAAATTTGGAGGTGCACTGTAACAACTCTATTTTTACTCTATTTTTTTGCCTTCATGCATGTATATATTCAATTTTGATATTTGTGTTTTATATATTTTTGTTTTATGATATCCACTTTTCAATGTGTAAACACATTATTATAAAATTTATGATTTGAATATAATATTAATTAATTCAAATATTTTAATATGAATTTAATATCAAATAATTAATTTTTTGCTATATAGAGGGAGGGAGAGAGAGAGGGAGAGGGGGAGGGAGCAAGAGAGAGATGGACAAAAAGGGAGAGAGGGAGAGAGGAAGATAGAGAGGAGAGAAAAGGGGAGAGAGTGAGAAAGAGGGAGAGAGAGGGAGGGAGAGGGAGAGAGAGAGCGGGAGAAAGGAGAGAGAGGGAGAGAGAGATGGGGAGAGAAAGGGAGAAAGAGAGGGAGAGGGGGAGAGAAAGAGGGAGGGAGAGAAAGAGGAAGAGAAAGAGAGGGGAGAGAGAGAGAGAGAGAGAAAGAGAGGGGGGAGATAGAGAGGGAGAAATTAATAATTTAAATATAATATTAATTAATTTAGCCCACCTCTATTTTTTTGTTCTCCTTTTTTATTCCATGTAATGGTTGTTTGTTTTTTTTTATTATTAATTCTTAAATAAAAATAAATTTTACAATTAATCTTATTTAATAAATAATGAAAAAGAATTAAGTTTATGTTTAGCTTGTGAAAAAATAATGATAGAAAATGAAGTTAGAAAGAATATTTAGAGAATATTCTTTTTTAGAGTTGGAAATAGAGTTATGAGTTGAAGATGATTTTATTGTAGCGGTTGTATTTTTAGAGTTTTAGAGATAAAAAATAGAGTTTTGGGTTGGAAATGACCTAACAACTGGTTTTTGTTATAAAGAAAAAGGTAGTAGAATGAAAAAAAAAGTGTTGAGAAATTTTGATTTTTTTTATCAAAGAGGGTGGTACTTCGTTAAATTTTATTGAAATAACTCTCACTTATAAATAGAAATACCGTAGTTACAAAGCAAAAAACAACCTATTAAATAAAAGACCTGAAAAATAAGATAAAACAAACCTACAGATAGAAATTTATGTTTAATTAGTCTGATGATTATTTTAATGGATTTGTGCATGCTCACTAATTTTTGCTCGTTTCGAGAAGTATAAAATTTGGCCAAAAGATTTTAAATCTTCGATTTTATATATGTTTTTGAATTTTTAAAGAGTTTATTACCATTTAAATAATAATTAAGCTGAATGCAAATGAAAACTAATCTATGTTTTAGAAAAGTAATGCATATACAGATTATGTTGGGCCTTGGGGTGTGGAATGTAAATGGTAAGAATGTAAAGCATTTCAAAGTTGAAAAACAATTGCACAAGTCAACTTGAAATAGTAAAGACGGTGATGTCGTCGACTCATTCGAAATCATCAGTGCTTCGGCTTCCTGGTATTGTAACAGCATTCAATTGCTTAACAAAATGTATAAAACTTGAATGAAAATTTAGTATATATATATATATTTACTTCTTGGCCTAGCTAGCCTATTGCTTCACTGGAACATGTAGCATGTGGACAATTAGAAAAACCAACTCACTTCTTGAACAAATGAAAGCTTGGCGATTCAAATATTAATGGATCGAAAGATCGATTTTCAATCGAAAACAATGAAAAAAAAAGGAAAGAAAAAGTTTGACAGCAGCATAATCATTATCTGGCTAGCAACAGCATGCAAGTTGGAATTAATTAGCATCGAACCAAACAGTTCATTAACTTATTATTAGGGTTGTATTTTAAAGGCAATTGCGTACCTAAACAGTGACTTGTTTAAACAAAATATTTACTAGAGCATTAACCCTCATTTGTCAAGGCCTCTCCCTTCAGATAGCAAACAATTTAGTAAAGGTGAGGTTTGGTATGCAGATCATTTCATATTAAGTAAGTACAGTAGGAGGTTTGAATAGATTTTAAAAAAAATTGTTAACACCCTAATTTTGAAATGATTAACACCATTTTATATAAAACTATATAAAATGTCTGATAAGTTGAAAATAAAATGATGCATGGGTTACCCCTGTGGGGTAGTGTAGCGGCAATGGGAGCGATTACAAGTTTGCGTAGTCCAGGGCTCAAACTTAGGAGGAGCGATTAGTGTTAGACATTATCAATTTTACGGTACAGACTCTGGTTATGCATTAGAATTTGATGAATAATCATATAGGTCGTTAGCCTAATCTTCGAATATTTCACAATATAAAATAATATCTAATTGATCACACCCAATAAAAATATGATATTACCAACTGGGTCGGCTCTCTTTTTACTCTAAAAAAAACGACGCACGGGTTAGTCTTGGAAAATAAAAAATAAAGGGTCCTTATCCACTTGTATTTGGCAAATTCGGTTCCGACCCGATTACAAAAAGAAGCCACGTTCGGGAAGGTGTTTGTGGCTCACAAGAATCCCCTCACTTCAAATTTAACTACCACTTCACCACCACTAACTTCCCTCGAAACTCCAACAATGTCTTCTTCCACTACTCCCCACTCACTCCTCTTATCCACCAGCACTACCGCCCGCCGCCTTTCACGGCCTCGCAACCTCCACTTCTCTTCCTCCGTCTCTATATTCTCGCTCCCTTCTTCTTCTTCTTCTTCTTCTTCTTCTTCTCTCTGTAGATACCAAAGTTCAATCTCCTCTCTCCGCCTCCTCTGTCAGGCCTCTCCCGGTGTCTCCGACCTCGACCTCGCCGCTCGAGCCGGCCAGGACCGCCTTTTGAAGGCAATTTGTTTGCTTACTTTGAAAAGAAAATTATTCTTCTAGAAGCTGCTTCTTCTTCAGTTGAATAATAGGGAAAAAATTAATCAAGTGCAGGTTCCAATATCGAATATAAGGAACTTCTCTATAATAGCGCATATAGACCACGGAAAGTCCACGCTGGCAGATAAGTTGCTCCAAATGACTGGTACAGTTCAGAAGCGAGAGATGAAGGATCAGTTTCTGGATAACATGGATTTGGAGAGAGAGCGAGGCATCACTATTAAGCTCCAGGTGGGACTTGACTATCACTGGAGTAATTTAATTAAGTTGAATTAAATTTTCTTTTTTGATAATTTAATGTGGTTTTTGTAATGATTAAGTGCAGGCAGCTCGAATGCGTTATATGTATGGCAAAGAACCGTATTGTCTTAACCTCATTGATACTCCTGGCCATGTTGACTTCTCTTACGAGGTATGGCTCGGACTCTCAATTGATGAATTGATTGGTATTGATCAATGTGCGAACAAAGTTGCAATCTTTGGATGTGAAGAGAGTATTGGCGACTAGAAATGCATTAATTAGACATGAATCGGGGGGGGGGGGTGTTTGCAATGCACACGAATTGGCTTGGTATTTTTAGTTTTAATTTCTTGGATTGTTTTTGTTCTGTGCGTAGGTTTCTCGTTCTCTTGCTGCTTGTGAGGGTGCTCTCCTTGTGGTTGATGCTTCTCAGGTAATTCTTTTTAACTGTATTCTTGATTTGCTTGTGTATGAATTCGAATTTTTTTTCTCGTTTGTAATAGCGATCTCAAATCAATAGACATGTCTTTCACTTATTGTAATATGGAATTCTCTTAACTTTTCTTCTTTGAATTTGTATCTTAGAAAGTGACTGAATTTGTTGTCACATTATTTATGTGCCAATACATTAATGCTAAAATCTTGAGAGGAAGTTTGTTTTTTACAGGGAGTGGAAGCACAAACTCTGGCTAATGTTTATCTGGCTATGGAGAATGACCTAGAAATAATTCCTGTAAGCATGGCATTTGAGCTGCCAATTCGGCAAAATGTTAAAGAGTACTGTTTCATTTATCATTTCTCACAATATGTAGAATATGGACATACTTTGACTCAAATTGAACATTCTCATGTGTAAGAACAGGTTTTAAACAAAATAGATCTTCCCGGGGCTGAGCCAGATCGTGTACTCCGTGAGATTGAAGAGGTTGGTGCACAAAATGGAAGAACTCCATTTGTTTAATGGGTGTGTATCTGTATTTGTTTTACTAGTCAGGAAGCTGTTATGATTTTGAAGTCTTGATTGGTTTATTAGTTCAATGA
>CAODLS011276631.1:0-12935 GCA_948243855.1 Flueggea neowawraea | reverse complement strand
TTGACTCATTTGGACATCAAATTACCTTTAAATTCTAATAAAGATAATATCATTGGCTATTTATTTTTTTGTGACAATTAATAAAAGCTAGAAACAATCACTTTCATCTGTCAAATTATATCACTATCATCCTGTTTTTTTTATCATAGTCAAATGTATTTTTTTCAAGGGTAACAATTTATTAAAATTTTTTATTTACAATAACGAAGAAAACATGTGATCATACTCAAAATATAATAAGTAAAAAAGGGTTTAATAACTTAGAAAAATTAGTTTGATAAAAATTAAAGTTTTTATTTACAATTTTTTTAATAATATTTAAATTTTTTTATATTTAATACAAATTAAATAATCCACAAATTTTGCGGGTCTGTAACTAGTTTAGATTTGAAAATAAATCCCAAGAATGTAGATTGAAGGCAGAGCCGAATTAATTGCAAGAGAATTTCCGCGGCAATGATTGGTGTTTTATTCCTGATAAAAAAAAAAGATTGGTGTTTTATTAAACAGATATCCTTCAATTCTTCTAAAAAAAAAGGAATTTGATGAAATCCTACCCTCTTGGATGATTTTTGAGCGATACAATAAATGTGATTAACTTAAAGGACCAATTTCAATTATATGCCGACTAAATTTGTAATTTACGAATTCATGTGACCCAATTTTAATATTTTAACAAAAATTTAAAAAATGTGTGCATAAGTCACCAATTTTATAAATTACATTTTTATGAAATTATTTAAAACTTATTTAAAATTTGTTTAAATCTGTTTATTTTTTTCAAATTTGTTTAAAACTTGTTTATATGTTGTTTCTTACTTTAAAACTTGAATTTTGTTTATATATTGTTTATATGTTATTTAAAATATATTTATTTTGCAAACTTATTTATATGTTGTTTTTTATTTTAAATCTTAAATGTTGTTTATATATTATTAATACATTGTTTATATGTGAAAAACATATAAACAATATATAAATAATAAATCAACAACATATAAATTATAGATTTATTTGCATATTATTTTTAATATATAAACAATATATAAATAAGATACCAACAATATAAAAACAACATTCAATCAATATATAAACAAAAAAACATAAAAATAAGACCTTTTGAATTTGAAAATACAAAAAATATTAACAACAAATAAACAATATACAAACAAAACTCAGTGAATATGAAAATACACATCCATGAATCTGAAAAGTCACTTGCATATGAAAAAAATATTGGAAAGTATATCTGTAATAAGCATACTCTGTTCATACGGAATAAATATTACAAACTTTTTTAGGATTATCGCTTAATTACTACTAAGTAAAAATAGATAATACAAGGAGATTAAGGGGGCCCACATAGTAGACCAAGTCTGAGTACAATAAAACCACTTAACAAAGGGTACATAGAAAAGGGTCATAACACAATAGCCCAAAATAAATGGCTTAAATTATAAGACTCAGGTAAAATTTGAGTTGATTAAGCCACATGACAAAAAATAAATCTTATATTCACACAAATAAAAATACTAGTTTTGTATTTTTAAAAATGACAGAATACACCAATCTTGTCTTATAAATATCACCACAATGAAACATGTTCTCAAAATTGCCACAATCAAATCGGATAAAATCGATTTGCTAGTCCATTATCTGTCCCACTTTCTCTCTCTCTATCCTCCTCGTCTGTTACGCTCTCGTTCTACTATCCTCCTCTCTCTCTCCCTCCCCTTCCCCTTCTCTCATTCGTTCCCCTTTGCGTAAAGAGAAGTGAAGTGCGATGTAAAAATCTGTCTCTTCCCCATTCGTGCTCTCATCTGCCAGATGTTGTTCTCCTTCGTGCTCTCTGCACTCTCGTCTATCACGTTCGATATCCGTACAGTGAGATTTGAAACTTCAGATGAAGAGATTCGATTTTATTATTGATGGTTGTATCTGGTGTTCTTGTGATTTGAAAAGTCAGTCTTCAAATGCAAACAACGGTGAAGGAGATGTGAGACTATTCGAACGAAACCGGTGGTAGAGATAGGTTGATGGCATCCATTTGTGGCATAATGTTATGTTGGCAGCAGCTAGGGTTTAGTCTGATGTTATGTTGGCGGTTGCTAGGGTTTTCCAAACCCTAAGTGCCGTGTGTTTATGCAATTTTAAGTTAAGTCCCTTAAATATCATTAAATTGCAAAATTAGTCCTTGTTGTTGTGAAATTAAATTTGTAAACCCTTGTATACGTGGTGTGAAATTTGAAAAAAATGAAAATTTTAAAGGGATAATATAGACAAGTATACTTGCGTACACCCATGTACACATGTCTACACCAATAATTAGGTGAATAAAAATATGCAAACACTTTGTACACCAATGTACACGTAACAACTTGTCCGATTATATATTTGAGTCTCGAGATGATTATACGTCTTTGGAATTAACGAGCTCCGAGAATGATCCGACACATGCTCACAAGCAAATGACGTCGAGGATGCAAGCTACAGAGGGGATAATGTACATTAGAAACTTGCTAAGTTATCTAGAATTCTTGATAATGTACGTTATGTTGTTTTAACGTATGTTAGTCATTTTGTATCTGTAGCATACACTAATCTTGGATTTTTCAAAACAGAAGTTTATCGATGCATTTTTTAGCCAAATAACGTACAATAGGGGTTTGGTGACATATGTTAAGTGCTAGTAACGTACGTTACATGTAGAATAAGATACGTTAACTTCAAAAAATAAGTGAAATGATGTGTTTTGTTAAGAGTGTCCATAAACACCCCTCACCTCTGCTTATCCGATCATTCTTCATTTTAAACGTTCCTACAAACTTGAAATTGACCCCCTCTTCACCTCTCTTTGCCTCACCATCCATCCTTTCCACTTCTTGAGTTACTCTCTCAACTTATCTTTTGCTTCCATTTCATGCAAGAAACATTTGGGTTTCGTTGTTTATGCTAGAATGTTGTTGGGTGATAGAATGAGTTATGCTTGTGATTTTGAACAAAATTGGTTGAATTTGAGTTGAAGTTTGATAGATTATGCTTGAATAAATTTAGAAATGGATGGGTTTGAGTTTGGGTTTGAAGATTTAAGTTGATTTGAGTTAGTTAAGGTTTGGGGTGTAAGAGGATTTTAGAGATTTTTATGTCAATTTGTTTTATTGACGCTATGGAGTGTTGATTCATATGATTAAGTATAATTTGAGGTGATTTAGGTGATTTGGAATGGATTTGGACAAATTTGGGGTGTTTATGATAAAATTTCTGCTGTAGTGACTAAAATGTAAAATTCCAATTGATTGAGGTATGAACTGTATATATAAAATATTGGAGGTCTGATTGGTAGTTTATCATAAGTTGAGGGACTGAATTATAAAATGTTGAGACCTTGGTGACTAAATTGCAATTTTTGGAAAGTTGAGGGACCAAGACTATAATTTGACGAAGTGTTAGAATATCGAAGAGAGGATTATATACTTGATCGAAATAGGAATTTCGACGTCATTAGGGGTTTGAGACTTGCATATGCACTCTATGCATTTTCTCATTGCCATAGTTACCATATTTAATTCTGTTATGACATGTATTTGATTTCAGCTTCGTTTGGTATTCAAGGTGACCAATCATCCATCAGCGGTGCATAACTAGATCGTTTGGTTCAACATCTAGGTGAGTTGGATACCATACTAAACACATAGATTGTGCTTTTAGAAAAATTATATTGTTTTTGATGTGTTAGATTTGACATGTAATCCAGATTAATTAAAGGGTCAATAAATCCCAAAATTTGTTTATGTGAATTGTCTGAATAAGAAATCTGTACTTAGCATTATAAGATATGATCAATAATAATCTCTGTAATTATTTTTTTGCTTGTATGTTCGTCTGCTTAATAATACATTTATATAAATTATTCCAACTTGGGACACCCAGCTACGGGGTACGTAGCATTTGATATACTGTTGCCTTGTCAATGCTTAGTTACCAGGGTAGATAGTAACCCATATGTTCGGCCAAACACACGTGATTGATTTTCAAGTGGCAAGGAGTCCACATCAGATAGTCAGATAGGGAGAGATTATATCCTATAGCCAGATAGGGAGAAATTATGCCCAATAGTCAGATAGGAAATTATTAGTTCAGTCAGGTCTCATGTTGATAGTTGGATAGGAAATATATGGAGTTTAGTTTTTCTATAAAAAGGATATTGATTATTCATGAATGCATGTTGTCTATTATCTCTGTGAACTATTTTCGAGAAATGTTTTTAACATACTATAAGTATATGTATATGCATGTATACTAATGTTATATAAGAATAAATATCTGCGTGTGGCTTTTTCAAAATGTTTTCAAAATAGTTTATGTGAGGATTTGGAGTAGTTTTAGTGTGATGTCCATCATTGAGTATTCTCACCCTCTTTCGTGGCTTTAACATTTCAGGTTATTTTAGTGTCAGTCCTAATCCGACATTCAGCGCTTATTAAGACATTTTGATTGGCAGTGAATGTAACGCCTCACCTATGTCAGTGATGTTTGATGATGAATAAGTTTGATTTTGATTTTTGATTAGGTGTTTGAATCTTTAGTATGGTGTTTTGGGTGATGAATGTTGATGGATTTAAGTTGGTTTTCAAATCATTAACCTTGTTTGAAGTTTGTTCAATCGATTGAAGTGTTTTTGGGTGAGAAAAGTCATGTTTTTGGGTCACAAGGTCACCAACAGGGTCAAGCCTCTGACCGCGTCTTGGAAGTGCAGTCGACCATGTGTTGAGTGGCTAAGACATGAAAAGAAACATGTGTTCGTGTCTTAACCAATTCCATCAGTGTATCACCATTTGGTCGTGTGTTAGTTTTTGCTTGTGGATTGGGATGACACTGGTAGGGACACGACCATGTATCAGCCCGTGTCTTGCAAAAATCACACGGATCTGCTTGAAATGTCGTCGTTTTCTTTGTTCTTCTTTTATAAACCCTAAACCGACCTCATTTCGGCCTCATCACCCTTCAAACACCTTTGACCACCCCTTAAACACCCTAAACTTCTTCTCTCTTGCATTTTCTTGCGGATTTCGGGTTCTTGAGGTAAGATTCACTTTCCCAGTTGATTTTCTTGTCATTTCTTGTCTTTATTCATGAGTTTTTGGGTTGTTGTTGTTGAAAGAATGTGAAATGGGTTTGGTTGGCTATTAAATGTATGAATTTTTATGGATTTTTTTGATGAAATCGAATGGGTTTTTGATTTATCTATGTTGCTAGGATGAAAATAAACAAGAATGCATGAGTATTATGGAGATTTGATGGAGTTTTATCAGTGGGTAGGTTTTGTTACGGTTTTGATGAAAAAAATGAGGATTTATGTTGTTTGATGCTAATAAATGATTGATTTATGTTCTAGAGAGTGTTAGAAAGTGTATGGCATGCTCGAGAATGATTGAAATCGAGTGTGACAGATTTAGGACCAAATGGGTAATTTGTCATTAAGGACTATAAGTGACATTTTGCTTTTAGGGGTCCAAATATAATTTTGCATATATTCGGAGACTTATTGGATATTTTGGAAACTTTGAGGTCTTGATGGTAATTTTGGAGTTTTTAGATTTATTTAAGAATTTGGGATATTCTGAGGACTATCTTACATCAGAGTTAGGTTTTTGATTTTATCGATGGGCCTTGGTTCGAAAAGGGGGATTTGAACACTATACGAGTGTCTGAGTCTGCATTGAATTTTCATACATTTTGGTACCATCACAATACCAGTATTGCATTCTGATATTTTTACTGTCTATTTCCATTTTAGCTTCTTTTTCATGCCAGCACGACCAGCCACCGGCTAGTGGGACTTGACTGGCTATTTTGCTTTGGATTTTCATGTGAGAGAATAACAACTTCAGACACAAAAGCTGTGTCTTCTGAAACGTATATGTTTTTGACATGTTTGACTCTACACTGAAATTTGAATAATTAATGGTCTAGCTAATTAGGTAATATGACTTATGTGGTAAGGGATATTTCGTACTCTAATTCTGATTTTCCAAAATGTATATACATACATAGATACTGAAATCCCAATATGGCAATCCAAGAGGGGGGTGAATTAGATTTCTTGCTAAAAATAAAACCTTTTTGAAAACTTTTGCAAATATTCTCAAATCAAAATAGTAGCTAAATCCAAAACACTACCACTTAAGAAAGAACAGAAAAAGAGTAAGGGATAGAGAAACAAAACCCAATATTTATAGTGGTTCGGGTCTCTTTGACCTACGTCCACTCCTCTAGCTCACTAGAGAGTTTGAATCCACTATACTTTCTCACTTTCGGGTGGAGCTAAACCGTTTACAATCTCTTATTTTTCAGGGTCACAAGAAAACCTTCTACACCTTGCTTTTTTCTGGTCAAAACAAGAAAACCACACTCCTTTTTTTTTCAAGGTAACAAACAAAGCAAACCTATTCCTTTCTCAAGCTTTACGAACAAAGCTTGATTACAATACTATTCTCAACTAAATGACAGTGTTGTTCAACCAACTTAGTGATAAAATAGCAAGTAAACAGCTCAGTTGGTATGCAAGTGTTCAAGAACAAGATAAGAATGCAATGAGAAGATTTTCAAAGCTTTAGGCACTCTCAAGGATTGTTCTTTTTTACCTTATGACTTGAAACATCTATTTATAGGCACTTCTAAAAAAACTAGCCGTTGTAGATACCAAAAAAGTAGTTGTGAGAGAGTTGCAAAATGGTGAAATTAATGACGTCAGTCCTTGCTACGTGCATACCAGGTGTACTGCATACATAGTTCATGGTTTTATCAGAGTCCTACGTGCAACTATATTCCTTCTGCATGCATAGGCCAAGTTCCAGTACCCACTGCTTTATATCAAGAAGTAATTACGTGCATAGTACTTTTATTTGTGTACGCAGAGCTTGAATGCTGTGTGCATTGTACTTAGTGCTGCGTACTTAGTCGAGTCTTCAATGGTTATGTCTTTGATCTTCCTCGTGACTGTGTCAGAGAATATTCAAAATTTCAAATAACGAGGGGCGTTTGTCATTTGTCAGGTAGTCTAGCTCACCTTTTTCTGACACCTCTGCGTTTTTTATTATCTATTCGTGACTCACTATTCTGATGCTCTCTAAATTAATGTCAGAGAATATTCCTGTTGGTATTTTGACAGCCTGTAACAGATTTTGGCATTTTTCAGTCAGACATATTTTCCTCATTTATGTGCGTTGAAGTCTGTTCTATGTGTGTAGCATGATCCTTTGAAGAAATTTTGCTTCATTTCAACGCGCACACAACTGTGATAGAGCATGCCACAGCTTGACTTGTGAATTTCTCTGATTTTCCCATATGATCTCGTCTACGTGCTTAGACCTTTGATTCAGCGTGCATAGTACCAAGTGGTATTTAAACCAATACGCATCTTCTAGTTACTGTGTGCTTAGGTCTATGTTCAACGCGCATAACAATATACTGATCCATTCTATTTTCTGATTGTACCATGTCTATGCACACTGCACTACTTATTATTCGCACAGTAGGATACTGAGTTTTTCTTCTTGACTGAATCACATCATCTACGTGCATTGCATTTGGCTTCTAAGCGCATAACACCTGTTCTACGTGCATTGCGTGAGCTCTTGTGCGCATAGCGTCCATCTCTGACTTCTCGATGCACCTCTATCTCTAATCAACGTGCATAGGTCTTGGTTTAAAGTACGTGGACCATTCTTTAATGTACTTAGAGAGTGGAGGAACATGCTTAGCTTAACTGTTTCAATTATTTTGTTAAATTATCAAAATTTAGGAGTTTTTATGTTAATCAAAAGCTTGATTCAACATTCTCCCCCTTTTTGATGATAATAAAACATTGAGATAGTTTGCACTCCCCCTCAATCAATGCATCTGTTATTTAAATTTCTAAAAACACTTTTGATGAAGGTTGGTAGTCCTTGTCCAAATGTTAGTGCACAATTTAATAAAAATGTTAGAGTTAACAATATCAGAGTCGACAAACTTACACACATTTTTCTCCCTCTTTTTGTTATAATCAAAAGACATAAAATTATAAGGACATAGCACAAAACTTGAGTGAATATCAATTCGATTAATATATGTGTCATATATATGAAATATAAACATGTAAAGTATAGATGAGAGATGAAATGCAAGATGTATGCATGAGGAACAATGTGGATCTGTGAGATTGAGAATCACGGTTTGGAAGTGGAAGGTTGAGAATTGGAATGGCGTAGTTCTATGGCAATAATGGAGATGACATTTGCCATATCTTCCTGACAAATATTTGGGGCAGCCTCACGGATGGTTTTGCGGATCAGGTATGTGCAATATAAATGATCAAACACAGTCTGGATCCTTCTCATCATCATCGAGGATGTCAATAACTTCTGGAATTGGAGGCATACTGGCCAATTTTTCCTTTTCTTCTGCTACTAACTTCTTTAGCAGGTGAATGTGTTTCCTACTCACACGTTCTCGTGCAAGATCTGCAGGAGTGAAATTTGGTTCAGGATTTGGAGGAGGCAGAGGTGAAATCTGAGAAGAAGATCCCCATCTAGATGAAGGAAATGGGCTTCCTATTCAGAAGAGTCACTGGACTCACTCGACGACGATGATGAAGAGGTGACTTTGAAATCTGGGAGACGAAAATTACACATAAAGTCTTCTCTCATTTTCTTCAACTTCTCTAAATCTTTGTAAAGCTCAGAACACCTTTGCGAAGATGAAGAGCGGCTAAAGGGGTTGCTTCAGATGGATTTTTAGGAGGCACCTCAGTTGAAATTGTATCGCTAGGGCCACGGTCTGCTAGTGGTACTTCTGAAGCATCCTGAGCCGCTGCAAGTCGATTGGCGGTTAAGGGCACAACAGAGACGTTTTGCTCCTCTGATGCTGACACTTCATGTTCAAAGTGTTTCGCTGGCATAGGCATATCAGGCTCAGCATGGGAGTCCTTTTCTGGTTCTGGGATGGGATTGTCGACAGGTGCAGGTTCATATGTGGTAAAAAAGACTTCCTCCTTATCAAACTGATCGAAATCAACAGGATCAGAGTTTTGAGGTTCTTCGACGGTGTAAAGTGGAGCCTCAAGAACTTCACCTTGGTCAGTAGGAACTTCAATAACTAATGGAGGTGGAGGATCATCATTTTCTATCTCAGAAAAGGCAGTAGTTGATGCATCAAGAGTAGCATCATGTTTTTGATAGAGACGGATGATTTCCCGAGCCTGCTCAATGGTCATTTTGTGGTCTCTTGCTTCTTTAGTTGACTCAGCGGGTGGTTCTTGAGGACTTGGATCGCTTTGGGAACTTGAAGTAGGCATGCATGGAGGACTAGGAGTAGGCAGTTGTGGAGATGGAGCTGCAACCGGAGTTTTGAGACTTTCCAAGGTAGAAAAATTTTCTTGAAGCAAATTTGTGACAGTTTTAAAGTTTGCTCTTGTCTCGGCTTGAAAAGCCTCAGAGATAGCTTTAAATTCTTGAAATTCAAGAATTAAAGCATCCAATTTAGCCATACTAACTGAAGATTCTTCACTTCTGTGTGACTCTTCGGCTGTTGCAGCTCGAAATGGTGCCTCTACCTCTACTGATGTTGCAACCCTCTTTTGTAATTTCCTCTTATCCTCAGTCATTTTTTGGAGATAAATCATTTCATCAGGTTTAGGCTTTCTTGACTCATCTCTTTTATGAACCATTACATCTCCTTATCGGATGTAGGGTTGGAAAACATAGCATCTGCCTACTGTTCTGAATATTCGCATGTTGCGGAGTGATTCAGTGCGAATTTTTCGGGATTCCTGAACATGATAGGCTTCAGAATCATGCATTGGGACTTTGTAGAATCTGAATATCTTAGAGAGATGACTTGAAATGGAATTGTCTTGGCTCTTTAATGATCGTGTGCCGAGAAGGTTGGAAGATTGAAGTTCTTCTATCTTTCAAGTATCCAATCGACCACTACACTAGTAAAATTAACCTGCTCCTCTTTCATCAGCAAGTACAATGTGACTTCATCTTGATTCGTTAGAGGAGACTGAGTGTGATATTTAGGCTGTAAAATTTTGGTGAGAGCGGAGTGAACCATCTTCCACTTCACACCAAAATCGTTTTGATCAAGCAGCTGTTTCTCCATGTTTTCAATTTTCACTACACCAAATCGATCAAACATATACCTTCTCAAGATTGCAGTATCAACCGCTATGGTGTTCCCTTCCATGTCGACATACTCTCTGAGCCCTTTTTCCCGTTTGACCCAAAAGCCTGCCATCAGAAGCTTGAATAGCTTGTTCAAAAGCTTTTCATCTATAACAAGCTCAATGCCACTGACTCTATTAGACGCTCCAATGGTCTGATAGAACAGGATGCTATTTTCATCATCTTTTACACATTGTCTAGCATTGGCATATAATTCCCGTACCAGGTTTGGAAAGAAGGGTGAGGCTTCAACACAGAATTCTATAATCCCGTAGTGTATGAAGTCATTTTCCAGATCTAATTCCCCTTCCTTTAGAGATCTGAAGTCAAATGATCTTGAATCGGAGAACTGGATGTTTTAAAGATGCTTGAATAGATTTTCGGCTTTGGCATCAACAAATCATGAGGAATCAAACTCTTCCTCAGTGGCTGATCCTTTTTGCTTCTTGATTTTTTTGGATGGACGTGAAATCGGAATCCTAGAGGAAGTAAAGATGGGTTGATTATCTCTGGACTGCTTTGTTCCTTTGGAAGATTCTCCTTTGGAAATTTTCTTGGGCGAATCATGAACCATCTTTGTGCAGATTTCAGATTTTCGTTTTGGTGCCATGTGAACATTTGCTGCTACGCGAGGTAGAGAGAAAGATGTACGCACAGTGATTTAGGGTTTTGTGTTTAGGAGAGAGACGTACGGTGGATTGAGTGGTTTGGAAATATCGGTGGTAAAATTTCAATGAAGAGAGGAATTTAGGGTTGTGTGTTTGAGAGATCTGATTTTTCTGAAGTGAATGTTAGGGTTGTGAAATGAACTGATGAGCTGTAAATTTGGTGTATTTAAAGAGAACAAAATCGACGTGGACAGATGGATACACTGTGTACGTTATGTAGAAGTCTATGATGACCTATGCACACAACATATTCATCAACGCACACAGACGTGGCGTTCCGTAGCTTTTGAGAGATGAAGAGATAATTATTCATACACAACATACCCTACTGTGTACATAGCACAACTCTAAGGATATAATCTGCGTGTTCAGTATCCTTTTCCACGCACTTAGCAGCAAATCATGATGTACTGAATGTTCACTGACCATCAACAACGTGCATTGTGTCTCTTTTTAACGCACACAGTACACTTTCAAGAACCACTTTCTTCCATACTCAGACCTTCCTTATTCAGTAATCTCTTTTTCCATAAGATATTTTTACTGGAAATGTATGCATGAATGCAGTTGAACATAAATTGTTCATAAGCAATTAAAATTCATTTAAATCACACATTCCTATTTTTCTATGGATGGACACAAAAGTCTTCTCATCAAAGGGTTTTGTCAAGATATCAGCAAGCTGAACAATTGTGGATACAAATTTGATTTTAATATCTCCCTTAAGAACATGATCTCGTATAAAATGATGCTTAATGTCTATGTGTTTTGTCATTGAGTGTTGTATAGGATTTTTTGAAATATTAATGGCACTAGTGTTATCACACTTAATTGGAATTTTTGACAATGAGATTTCAAAATTCAAAAGTTGTTGCTTGATCCACAAAATTTGAGCAACACAACTACCAGCTGCTATATATTCGGATTCAGCAGTGGAGAGTGCAACACAATTTTGTTTCTTTGAGAACCAAGATACTAGTGCACTACCTAAGAATTGGCAAGTACCAGAAGTGCTTTTCCAGTCTAGTTGGCTTCCATCATAATCCACATCACTATAGCCAACTAGATCAAAGCAGTCATTTCTTGGATACCATAGGCCTGCATTCTTAGTTCCAATTAAATATCTAAAAATTCATTTTACAGCACTTAAATGGGATTCTTTTGGACAAGACTGAAAACGTGCACACAAACATACACTGAACACAATATCGGGTCTACTTGCAGTAAGATAAAGTAGAGATCCAATCATAAATCTGTAAAGCTTTTCATCTACTCCTTTTCCTTGCTCATCTTTGATGAGTTTCGTTATTGTGCTCATGGGAGTTGAGGCGATCTTAGCATTCTCCATTCTATATTTCTTCAATATGTCGTTAATATACTTGCTTTGATTGATGAAGATGCCTTTCTTTATCTGCTTAATTTGCAATCCGAGAAAGTGACTAAGCTCTCCCATCATGCTCATCTCAAACTCCTTTTGCATTAGCTTAGAAAAATCACCACACAAAGATTCATTAGTAGCACCAAAAATTATATCATCAACATAAATTTGTACTAAAAGTAAGTGTCCATTTTTGTTCAACGTAAACAAGGTATTATCAACATTAACTCTACAGAACCCATTGTCCAACAGAAATTGACTCAATCATTCATACCAAGCTCGAGGGGCTTGCCTTAATCCATAGAGAGCCTTGTTGAGCTTGTAGACATGGGTTGGATAATGGGGGTCCAAAAATCCGGGAGGTTGTTGCACATATACTTCTTTCTTGATGAATCCATTCAGGAATGCACTCTTTACGTCCATCTAAAATAATTTAAAATTTTTGAAACAGGCATAGGCACACAGTATCCTGATAGCTTCTAATCTAGCTACTGGTGCAAAAGACTCTTCAAAATCTATGCCTTGTTCTTGTAAGTATCCCTAAGCTACAATTCTAGACTTATTGGTGACTACTTTTCCTTCTTCATTTTCCTTATTTTTGAACACCCATTTTGTTCCAATAACCATTACTCCTTTTGGTCTTGGAACAAGTTCCCATACTTCATTTCTTTGAAACTGATT
>CAODLS011276630.1:0-21627 GCA_948243855.1 Flueggea neowawraea | reverse complement strand
AATAAAAATTTATAAGTTAAATTTTGAGTTTAAAATTCATGGACAACAATATATTAAAAGAACTAGTTGAATCATCAATTCATGGACAAGTGTTGTTACTTTATTTCAGATATGTGAGGCTCACATCTTTAAGTTTTTTTTTTCTATTTTTTATTCGCTTTTCTACAATTTTTTTTGATAAGTTCAATTTTCTGCAGTTGTTTTTATTTTTGTTGAAGATAGTGATTATTATCTGATCTTTTTTTTTCATTTTATTTGATTTTAAACTAAAAAATGCATGTCATATGTAAAAAAAATCAAATGAGAGAGTTCATTTCTGAAAAAAATTAAAAAACAAGCAAAAACAAGTTAAAACATAATTAAAAAGGTCAAGTATTGAATGAAAACCAATACACATGCTATTTTTGTGAAAAAAAAGCGGGAACTCTAACTTTTGAAATTTTAATTCATATGCTTGTTGGGAAAAAATTGCTAAATCATTTATGCAATTTTTAAATCTTTTTTTTTTTGTAAAAAGATGAATATCTCTAAATTGATTTTTTAAAAAATAGGTCTTCACTATATAAAGCAAAATCAAATGACCTGTCAAAGCACCCGTATAGATTGTCACATGATGATACACCACCAAAAACAAAAAACATTAATTTTTTTTACTAATAAAAAAATGAATGAGGAGAAATAATAATTACAAAATGGGACCCACATTGATTTTCTTCTTTTTTTTTGGGATCAGGATGTAAAAATAAAATTAAAAAAAAAAAGAAATTGAAGTTGTTAAAGGTCGGTGTTAAAGACAGTTTTTTTTTCTTCCGGTTGGAAGAGGAGACAAAGGTGGGGCCCACCCCACTAGCATTACTGTCCAAAAAACTTTAAGTCACTTTCCAACATGTCCAGCCCAAACTGTCTCCTTAAAATTCTTCCACAAAGTCAATTAGAAAATTATTTTTTTTAATATTTTTTATAGGTCGTTTTATTTGTCTATTTTTCATTTTTGTAATCCGAAGGAAAAAGACAGTTTAACCAATATTTTATTGATTAATGGTTTTTTTTCTTATTATAATTACCATATTTAGTTTTTAAAGCGATGGTATTTTTTAATAAATTAGTTTTATGGATACGTACAATGCACGTAAATGTTGTTTTTATAAATATTTTAAAATATAAAAAAATATGATGTTAATAAATTAAATTAGATTTGAAAATTTTAAATTAAACAATGTAAATAATACTAATTTTATTATCCAATAAGATAATTTTTAAACATTTTTCACTGTCATTGTTATTAGAATAATAGGGTCTTACTCTAATCAGGACTCCAAAAAATTGTCCTCATTGAGGACTCTTAGTTGTAGCCATCAATGAAAGATATTAAATCTCAGCCATTAAATATTTCAATACTGGAAACATAATTTTGGCACTCAATAATTTTCAAACTACAAATTAAGTAATTATCCTCAAAATTAAGTAACAAGTTGACAAATTAAGTAACTACATCATTTATTTTCTTTTTAGAAGGTTACTTAATTATGGATAGTCGGTTACTTAATTTGGTGCCAGATTCCTTAATTTTGAATGGTTACTTAATATCATACCTAGTTGCTTAATTATAGGTGTAATTACTTAATTTAAGTTTTTAGAAGGTTACTTAATTATGGATGCTCGGGTTACTTAATTTTGCGTCAAGTTACTTAATTTTGTACGGTTACTTAATAACAACCTCAGTTACTTAATTTTAGGAATAATTACTTAATTTCAGTTTTTAGAAGATTACTTAATTATGGATACTGGGTTACTTAATTGGGGACCAAGTTACTCAATTTATTTTGGTTACTTAATATCAGTCTTTTTACTTAATTTTAGGAGTAGTTACTTAATTTTAGCTTCTAAAAGCTTACTTAATTTGCGACCAATTTATTTATTTTTTTATATTACTTAATTAGAACTAAGTATTGATTTTTAAATTACTTATATAAAAAAATTAAGTAACATTGTCCCTAATTAAGTAACCTAGTATCTATAATTAAGTAATCTTGTAGAAGCTGAAATTAAGTAACTAATTCTCAAATTAAGTAACAGGTGTTAATATTAAGTAACCAAAAAAATTAAGTAACCTGGTTCCAAATTAAGTAATAGGGTATCCATAATTAAGTAAGTTTCTAGAAGCTAAAATTAAGTAACTACTCCTAAAATAAAGTAACAAAGATTGATATTAAGTAACAAAATCAATTGAGTAACATGGTCCTCAATTAAGTAACTCGGTATCCAGAATTAAGTAACCTTTTAGAAGCTGAAATTAAGTAATTATTCCTAAAATTAAGTAATTATTTCTAAAATTAAGTAACTGAGGTTGTTATTAAGTAACCGTACATAATTAAGTAACCTGACGCAAAATTAAATAATTCGAGCATCCATAATTAAGTAACCTTCTAAAAACTTAGATTAAGTAATTACGCCTATAATTAAGTAACTAGGTCTGATATTAAGTAACTATTCAAAATTAAGTAACATGTCACCAAATTAAGTAACCGACCATCTATAATTAAGTAACCTTCTAAAAAGAATTACTTAATTCGTCAACTTTTTACTTAATTTTGAGAATAATTACTTGATTTGCAGTCTAAAAAATATTGAGTGATCCATTATTGTGTTCCCAGTATTAAAAATTTTAATGGCTGAGATTCATTATCTTTCATCTGATGGCTATAATTAGGAGTCCTTAATGAGGACAATTGTTTAGAGTCCTGACTGAAGTAGCACCCATAATAATGTTCTATCATGTCAACTTGAATAACCAAATCTTGTATGCATCATTCTTTTTCTAAGATTTGAAGTTCTTCAATACAGTTAAATTGCAAGCACGAAGTGTTTTTAGCAATGATTTCTAATATTTTAAAACCTACATTTACAACACTGAAATGTAGATACTAAATGTACTAAATATTGATAATGAATTTTAAAATAAAATAAAAAAGTAAAAATTATAATAGTTCATATTAAAAAAAGCGTATATTCCGATAATGTAAAAAGTATAATTGCATAAGGTTTAAACCCAACCTACTTAACATTAGGCTTGAACCACTACTCGATTCGACCCAATAGGCCGAAGTCACAAAATTTCTACTATAACACAATCATTATGAGACTTTAAGAAATTATTAACCTGAGAGAAATTTGTTAGTAAGTATAAAATGTTATTATTTTTGTTGAGATTTAATGTTATGACAAAAGCGCAAAAAATATAAGTATAAATATAATGAGACTATAAAAAAATTGATATATTAATGAATTAGGAAAGAATCAAAAGGAAGGGCACTCTTTAAATAAATAAATCAACCCTAATGATAGTTGAATGGTAAGATTGTTTCTTTAAATCAGATTATAGGAGTTTGAGTTCCAATGGAACTCTTGATTTATTATGCCTTAATCAAACAATCCAACTGAGAGTTATGGATCTTATTTGACGATTTTGACTATTTGGAGGACTAGTAGAACTCATTGAGGACTGGTTTGGAAATTTTGAGAAGTATGAGGACTAAAATATAATTTTATGTAGGTCGAGGATATAAATGTAATTTTGCGTAGATTTCATATTTTGGGTCGAGAGTGATAGATTCTCTTTCGAGCTAGGCTTTTAATGACCTCGATGGTCAGCATCTACATATGCATATCATGCATTCGATACCGCCATAGTACCAACACCATTTTTCTGATATCTGTTATGGATGTATCTGTTCCAGTTTCTTGTTCCTGCCAGCACGACCAGCCACTGAGTGGGGCTTGACTAGATTGTCAGCTTTGGGCACTAAGTGAGTGAAATGACAGCTTCAGACACATAGACACTTATATAGTTTTTGTTGTGTCGGGATATGACATGAAATCTGACTAATAATTACTTGGCTAATTATTAATCGGACTTCTGTGGTTTGTAATAACCAACGTTGTTTTTTTTTAAATATGGAAATATATTCTGCATGAATGTCTATTATATTAAATATCATATATATACTTTGAGATGTGACACCTAGTTACAGGGTATATAACCTTTGATATATCAATGCTTTGTCAAAGCCCTAGTTAAAGGGGTAAATGGGTGACCGTGTATCCGGCCAGATACATTATCTGTTCTGTCAGGTGACGGAGTCCACAAATATTATTATGTTCTATCTGCTCTAGTTCCATACTCTGACTCTGTCATATATATATAGGAATTATGTATACATACTCTGATACTGTCTGAATGCATGCTATCTGCTCTGGATGCGAACATTTTGGTAAAATATTTTTTGAAAGCTATTACATATATAGTGTGTATACATATTAAATTAGTATATACGTGTGCGGTATCTTTTGAAATGATTTTCAAAACGATCTTTGTGAGGCACGTATGAGGCAATATGGAGTGTTATTTCCTTACTGGATCCTAACCCCTATTTTATTTATGTCTATCTTCTTTGCTTGTCTTACAGATATATTTTGACGCTCAGCATCTGTTCGACATCTTGTCACCAGTGAGGCATTCCTTGCTATTCAGTGAGTGTCCTCGTTCGGTCTCTACTTTTGTATTTTGCTACTAAAGTTTCATACCGGATTTCTGTGGGGATACTGGGTTATATTTTTGTATTTTGAATATTGATCTTACTATATTTATTTGGATAGTATCATATCTATACTATTTTCTTACATATCGTTTTATCTTAAATAAATTTGGGTAGAATATTTGTATCTCTGAGGCTTTGCGAGATGAGTTGGACTTCCATAGACAGTTCACCTTGTACACCGGTCACCGACCCGACTCGGGTTGTGATAGGGCACATCACTACATTTTAAAGCTTGACACTTACACAAGCCAAGCTTGAACAATCCAACGTTTCGCTCATGAAACTTGTGAAAATGCTCGATAATAGGTTCGTTAGTAGGCTCGATAATGAGCTCATGAACAAGCTCTATAATAGGCTTGTGAACAAACTCAATTTAATAAAAATACTTTTGTTTTCAAAACTACATAAATCCTGGATTTGTTACATATAAGTATTGCCTAATCCGTAGCTTTTAAATTCATATATTTAATCTCATGTGCTAAAACTACAATTTAAGAGAATTTGTATTTAAGCAATCCAATAAAATTCTATCTTCACTTAAAACCACATATTTTATTATTTAATTTTCCATCTCTTATAATTATCTGCTAAGTTATATGGTTGGTCTTTTGTGATGATTGATAATAAGAAATTGTCTTATAAATTTGTTAACTTAAAAAATATAAATATACAAGAAGTTAAAAAAAGGCACCCTCTTCAAAGGTTCGGAATATATTTAAAAAATATTTATTTTAATTTTATTTTATATGTTTCAACAAAGAAATAAAAAAGTACTCACGAGAGGTGGTCAAATTAATAAATAAGTAATGTTTTATATGTCAAGTTCTAAGTACAAATTCCATTAAGAAAAGTAGAAAACTATTTAAAAAGGTGTACACTTTTCAATTTGTTTAAAAACTTTAACAAGTAATTAAAAATAATTCTTAAGAACTATTTTAGTCTTATCTGACTATTTTATACCCTTTAAAAAACTATTTAGTCATATTTTAAACTTTATTTTTACCAAAGTATCCTTTTTTTTGGAAATCTTACCAAAGTATCCTTGAAGACCGCCGCGTTAATGCATTATGTTTTTTTTTTTTTACTATTATCATTACTTATCTTCACAACTTATCTATGAATTGTTATATTCATAATAGTTATAAATTTAATTGTTTCTAAAATTAATTAGCTTGTCACTATCAAAATCATATCATCATATCATATTATATCATATATATTACAGTATTCCTGATAAATAGGAAGTTGAAGAGACAATCTCTAAAATTTCTCCATTAATTTTTTAAATTTTTTGATAATTTATCATTTTTAAATAATTTTTATATAGTTAATTTAATTAATAATTATTGGACACATTAAATGTGCTTTTATATATTCTCTATAAATTTATTAATTAATTAAGATGAATTAAATTTATCATATATATATTATAGTGTTCCGGACAAATAGGAAGTTGAAGAGACAAACTCTAAAATTTCTAAATTGATTTTTTAAATTTTGTGATAATTTATCATTTTTAAATAATTTTTATATAGTTAATTTAATTAATATTCATTGGATATATTAAATGTGTTTTTATTCTCTATGAATTTATTAATTAATTAAGATGAATTAAATTTATTTAATGATAATATGAATCCAGACAAATAGAAAGTTGAAGAAGCAATCTTTAAAAATTTTTCATTAATATTTTAAATTTTTTGATAATTTATAATTTTTAAATATTTTTTTCATATAGTTAATTTAATTAATAGTCATTGGACACATTAAATGTGCTTTTATTCTCTACAAATTTATTAATTAATTAAGATGAATTAAGTTCATTTAATGATATATTATTAAAAATTAGCTTAAATATTAGTTGTGAAACCTCAAGAGACACATCATATCATATATATTATAGTATTTCGGACAACAAATAAGTTGAAAAATGTGTATGTTTTTGTTGTTGAGAAATGGTATTTCCTTACTTGAGAGAATTTTGTAAAAACCGTTATTTGATTGATATATGAATGATTTTTTAATGTTTTGATGTTATATTAGTCTTTTGATTTGCCTTTATTATAATCACCTATTTCTACCATGTAAAAAAAATCATTTATTTCTACGAATACTCACCTTTTGTTTTTTTCCTTATGAAGTATATAAATGATCTTTTGGATAAAATCTAAGTTTGTTTGATTTATCCTCATTATAACCACTACTTTTTTTTGGACCATATCAATTAAAAAATATAAAATTTTAAAATCTCAAACTCAAAATTAAGTCTACACTACACGTTCAAACTAGTTATAAGTAAAGACAACAATAAAAAGGAGAAAATGATATATATAGGCTATAGCTCCCTTCCGAAGTATATTACAATCAAAATCAAAATCAAAAAATCAGGAAGCAATCCTTGTCTTGTACGCATCAATACTTTAAGTTTTAATTTGCTATCAAATCAATCTTAACATTCAAACTTTGCATTTGATCAATATATGACCTCTAAAATTAAATGTGTTTGATCAATTTATGACCTCTAAAATTTAAATGTTGAGATGGAAACTATACATTTTATTTCCAATTAATATTAGCAACTATTTCAATTATCAATGAGGCCTAATATTGAAGTTGATTTTTTTATAAGTAAGTTGTAAATGAACTAAAAATAATCATTTAGTTTTTCCTGAAAACCCACCTTCCACAGTATGATTAAAATTAAGTTAATTTTTGAAATATTTTTTGTTCCATTATGAGAGTTACTGCCGACTCTGAATCTAATTAATCCGTAAATCTCCTTTTTAATCGATGTCAAATCCCATCCCATTTAATTTACTACAATGTTTTTTTTTGCAAAACAAAAGGGGAGAAGGGGAGTGGAGGCGACCAGTTGTAGTTTACTCTTATTAGACGTGATTATACAGGTTAACTCTCAGCTACGGAATGTTCGATAGAGCCATAACTGAATTCGGTAATGTGACCGAGTTTCGTCACCGCAACATCCGCCGAGAGCTAGACGATGAGACGAACAATGGGTCATCCATCATACTCAAATGTAGGTCTAAACTTAGTTGTACAAAGACAACAAGCCACACCCTTCTTAGAGGTCGAACCCAAGACCTGCAAATAAGGGACATGTCACTTTACCGCTCGACTTCCTCCTGAGAGGCTACTATGAATTAAATAGGAGTATTTTTTCTCAAATTCATTTATTAATAAACATATAAATTCTCTCTCAGTTGACTTTTTCATCCAAGTTGCTTACTTGTTTGACACATGGTACCAATATTTTATAGTTAATTGTATTATTTTATCATATAATAAATTGGTTTGTTTCCATGTAGGGTATAAAGAAATAATAATAGAACTAGTAGTATAAGAAGACAAATATTGGGATTAAAAAAGACAAAATCATGTTTTTTTGACTGGATAAAGGGGAATCGGGGACGACCAGCAGTAGCATATTCTTATTGGGTGTTATCATGCATGCATTACTTCCTCGTTACGGAATGTTCCAAGAGCCATAACTACACCGGTAGCGGATTTGGGTCAATGCACTAATGTAATCACCGTAGCACCTAAGTGAGATAACCTTCTAGGGGGACTTCTTACTCTATTGCACGACACGGGTCCTCGGCTGCTAGGACTACTTGGTTTAACGCAGCTCCTACTCGAACCAACGACTGCGAACAAGGGCCACTCCCCTCTTCTACCAAGCTACCCTCACTGATTAATAATGAATTAAAGAATGGAAATCTGATTATTTTATTTCACTTTGAGAATGATTGATGGTTGTATCCTGTATAATTGTATTTATTTATTTCTACTGAGATATGGTCGTGTAGGGTTAATACTATATTTGGTCACAAGAGGTTGTTAAATGCTCACATATGGTCAAAAAAAAATTTTGCTACATCATGGTCACAAAATAAAATTTTTAAACTGCAAGATGGTCACAAAACTCAGACAAACTGACACGTAAGATCTGTTTTACCACGTCAAGTAGATACATCAACAAGAGGAGCTAACATGTCAAACTGAGCATGGTTACTTATTTCCAACCTGATCAAATAACCCAACCTGGCATGAATTCGTGTCATAAACCCATTAAAATGACAGGAAAAAAATTCCTATTTCGTTCCCCCTTTCCTGTCAACACTACAAAACCCCCCCCCCAATTGCGACGAACCAATTTCATCGCAAACCATGGCTTTTCGTCGCAAAACCATTGTTGCGAGGAATTTGTCGTCTCAAAAAAAGTCATCGCAAAAAACATTTTGCAACTAAATTCATCGCAACAATTGAGACGGGTCAACATTTCATCACAACGTAAAAGAAACTCAACCGAACAACATTGCAACGGATTTCGTCGCAAAGCGCTGTGACGAACGATGAATTTCGTTGCACCAAATTTCCAACGAAATCCGTCGCAAAGTTCTGCAACTAATTCGTCATAACAGGTTGAGACGAAATTCGTCGCAATACGTATTTATTTTTTTTATTTTTTTCAATTACTAATTGTTTAATAAAAGTGCAAAATTAATGAGATATTTTGAATTTCAAATAAATATAAAAAATATATTTAATATTAATGATTTAAATATCAAATGTATACAAAATATTAAATATGTCCAAAATATAATAATCTAGCAAGTGTCCCCATCGGGCATTGATGGATCGAGTGCAGGTGATTTCAAAGTAGAGGTGATGCTCAGACCAAAACCCAATTTTGTCATGATCATCTTCATCTGCAACTGAAGAGCCGCATGCTCTGAACGCATCTGCACGATGTGCTCTGCATGATCCAATCGAATCTGTGTTATTTGCTCGTCCTGCGACTGTGTGCGGGCCTGAAGCTCATCTAATTGCTGTCGTAGCTCAGTATTCTAGCAACGGAGATCGTTGTTGCTGGCTCTAAGTGCAACGCGTGGACCACGAATCTCCTCTGCATAAGCAACAACGAAATGTGATCCAAGGCCGTAAACTAGTCCAAACGAACGAACACAGCCAGCAGCCTCGAGAAACGCAGAACACTCATCATCTGGAGTAGGCTACGAGTCGGGGGTGGGGAAGTGCTCATTGAGTAGTTGATCGTAATGCTCCTACAAAAGAAAATAAAAAAGTTTAAAAAATATATTGTTATTTAGATAAAAATAATAACTCAGTTGAGGTTAGAAAATACTCACCAATACCTCTTGTGCTCGATTGTCTACAAACGTTTGTCCATCCTGATTTCTGGTGTGGAGGTATGTATGGAGCTCTCGCACACAAACTTCTCGATTTTTCTTGTGACCCTGAAAAAACAAAATATTACATTAATATGTAACATTTAAGAATTGAAATTTTTTAAATTAAAATGTAAATCATCATTACCAATCGTTTTGTATGCCCTTTGTGCGAGATAGAGCCCCCGTATGAAGAGTCGGGTTCGCTAACCTATTTTGGCGGTTGATCTGCGAACATTTTTGAAAAGCCTCAGAATTCCAAACTTCAAGATATGATGTGTAGTGCGCTACGGACAACCAATCTGGCCTCGTCTTTGTTTTCCGAATATTGCTTAGAATACCGTTGTACCGCGTGGCTGCTCGTTGTCTCCATAGTTTTTCGATATCACCCTCGTCGTTTGGATCGATCGTATAATCGGCCTACAAATGAAAAGAAATATGCCAAGATATTTGATTAGGAAAATTTAAAAGATAAATAACCAAATTATAAGAATAAAGTTAAACTTACCTTCCAATTGTTGAACCATGTTTTTTTGGATGACTCGCTTGCACGATTCCAATCTACTGCATTCCCACAAGGGGTTAATTGGATTGTCCGAGTAATCCAAAAAGACACATCTCGACTAGGCTCGAGGCTAAAAAAACAATTATTCATATGAACTAAAATTAAATTTATTTTTTAGATAGAACTTAGGTAAAAACAATTATAGAAAAAGACTTACCTCCCTGCAGAAATATAATAAGGTTTAATCTCATGTACACCACCAGCTGGTGCAACAGCCTCATACACCTCCTCGTGAATGTCGTCCTCCTGAGGAACACCTGAAGGGGTGGAGGCTGACAAGGAATCCTCCTGTGGCGTCTCCTCTATAGGAGGAGACTGGGATGCGGACTGAGAGGCGGACCGAGACCCCTGAGAAGCACCTACTTCCTGAGAGACAGTCTCGGGCACATTCGTCGATTGACTTGTGGACTGATGAACTGGTGGAACAGTTTGACGCCAAGGGGGACCACGCGGAGGAGCCATGTATCTGAAAATAGACAAAAATTGCAACATCAAAAAATAATGTAAGATTAAATGCAATTTTAATCACCACTGCTTGTCATCTTTAACTTTAATCAAGCTTTATTCTTTAAGACAAATGGAGCATAAAGTTATCAACTTTCACTTGTTCTCTATTACTTATACTAATCTCAATCTAAAATTTGAAAACTTCAAGCCATAAATTAAATAAAGCACCAAATGTTACATAAGTCAATAATAAAAAATGTAAATCATCATTAATTTTGTTTAGTTACAAAAAGCTTGTGACAGGATTAACCCTAATATAATCCTAATACAACTCAACTCCAATTCTACAAACTCATTAGAAGGAAACACATCAACGTGTTGGTCCAGAGTAATTCACTACAAATCAGGGAATCAAGTTTAAATGGAGAGTCAAGGTTAAATCTTTAAGAGATCAAGACTAGCATTATAAATTGTCTAGAGGAGCTTCGGGAATGAGACCTCCAATTAAAAATTAAAAAAAAAAAACCCTTTCCAGAATCATGGATTCAAAATTCTCATTTCATCAGAGCCTTCAATCATTGTTTCCAATTCTCATTTCAACTAATATTCCAAAAACTCAAACCCAGTAAATGAATTTTAAAAGAGAAAACCTAACTAAAAAAGAAAAAGAAATGATTTTACCAAGAAAGAAACCCGTATCCATCAAGCAAATCAAACCAACCAAATCAATTTTTTGTAATGCCAAAGCAAGAAAAAAGGAACCCACTGCGACGAAGTTCGTCTCAACCCAACCCAAATATTCCTCTGAAATTCGAAAATGGCGCAAACAATATGTTGCGACGAAATTCATTGCAATAGAAAACGTTGCGACGAATTTCGTCGCACCAAAAATTTCGGTGACCCCCCCAAAAATTCCTCTGAAATTCGAAAATGGAGCAAACAATATGTAGCAACGAAATTCGTCGCAACCAAAATTTCGGTGACCCGCCAAAATATTTTATTGAAATTCGAAAATGGCGCAAACAAACAAAAATATCTGGACGGGCAAAAAAAAAATGCGACGAAATTCGTCGCAACATATTATTCCCTAAATATGTTGTTTATTTTTTTGCCCAGTCCAGAAATTCCACTGCAATATGAAACGGCCTCAAAAATAAACAAAATTGGTCACAATAATAATGTAATGACGAATTATTTCTGGTGACCATTAGAAAACCTTAGATTCACTTTTTGGCGTCACTAAAAATCATGGAATTAATAATTTATCGCAGATATGGTGAAAAATCATGATATATAACCGTAGAATCCTAATACTTTTAGTAAAATGTCATTGGATATTAATACATTGTAATGGACAATACATTTCATTCGTCGTCGTCGCCATCGGTTTCGTCAGCTTCTTCATCGTCATCTTCGACATCATCATCTTCTTCATTGTCCTTATAAACTTTATCGTCGTTATCATCAGAGAAATATTCCTCTACGTCTGCATCCAGATCAAGGCTAATGTCTTCCTCAATAACAGTCCCATCGGGGTCATTTAATGGTTGAGCTGACACACAGTTCATGCCTTCATCCACTTGGCGTGGTTGCACATCCTCGTCTTGGAATGCCTCATGCTCTCGGGTGCTGTTTTCATGAACAATGTCATCAAATAAATTTTGGGCCTTGACTTTGCACACAACCAACTAATCTGAAAATTCGAATCTATAGCTTGGGTATGGAAGGTAGTAAACTTGGATGGCTTGGTGTGCTAATACATATTTGTCTGTGGTGTGCATCTTCTGGGACTTCTTAACCTCAACGATCTTCATTTATGGATGAATACGAGTTCCACCGTGACTAATATGTGCAATTAAAAATTGCGGCTCGTTTTTTGCTCAGCTTGGGTTACTAAAGCTCTAAAATCTAGTCGAGGACACTGAAGAAGTCCTCCTCCTCAGTACCAAAATAAGTTCCTTTAATGCATAATCCGTTGTTGTCCGTGGCTCTGTTAGAGGAATGATTTTTGGTCTGAAATTTATAACCTTTGACCAAGTAACCTAAAAAGGACTTAGCTATCATACTTGGGCCTCCTACCAACATCTTAATGTGTTCATTTGTTACTGGTTGTGTCACTAACTGAACCTACATATCGTACAATAATTGGTTAGGATTCAAATGACATAACGTGAAGCTGTCTGTGGGACAAATTACTCACGTAGAAATAAAACCATGTGCGAAAATCTTTGTCAATTCGAACCAGTAATTCTAGGGTGTGATGGTTATACGAACAGGTCAGGTATAAGCTACACGAAAAAAAAGGACATCAATACGCAAAACAAGCACAATAGTAATGACATCAAGTTAATGGCTTCTAGCCAACTTATTCGATATATGGAGAAACCTCTGGGCAATTACGTAAAACATATGTTTGTATGATGTGGTAACCCTCGCCAGACAAAGGACGTCTACAACCTGTACCAGATGTCCTACTGGGGAAGGTAAAAATAGACAAATCATTCAGATCAACTCCTTCAGACAATGTAATATCCCCTTCATTCCTCTTTCCTGAACAAAATTTGTCTGAAAATGTGCTGATCAAAGTAGTACGAACAGAAGGTAGTCGTCTTTTCAATTTGGTATGTACTGCAAATAGACCCCTCAACTCTAGCCTTGTTTCCAACTGCTCTTTTCAGCCTACTTAAAAATTTGGAAAACAATAGATAAAGTATTTTAAACATCAATTTAACACTACCAAATACTTTAAATATTAAACAATGCTCAACAAAATGTTACCTCTCAAATGAATACATCCATCTATACTGAACTGGACCTCCTAAAGAAGCATCGAGAGACAGATGAACTGGAAGATGCTCCAAGGAGTCAAAAAATGCAGGCGGGAACATTCTCTCCAACTTGCAAATAATTACTGGAATTTCTTTATGCAATGTTTGAACCATATCCTACCTAAGTTCTGCGCATGTCAGTTCCCTAAAAAATAGGCTCAACTGTGTAAGTGGCTCCTAGTATTTGTAATCCAAGAATGGTCGAAATGCCAAAGGCATTAGCTGTTGCATAAAAATGTGACAGTCGTTGCTTTTCATTCCAAACGCGTTATGCTTATGTGCATCAATGCATCTGCTGAGATTAGACACATAACCATCTGGGAATTTCACAATTCTCAACCACTCGAACAATATTTTCTTTTGTTCTGTAGTCAAAGTGTACTTTACCTTTGCATACCTTTTGCCTGTGGCATCAGGCTCTAGTTCTTCGCGCTGACATATCTCACGTATGTCATATCGTGCCTTCAAGTTGTCTTTGGACTTGCCTGGAACATTAAGAACTGTGTTGAAGACGTTGTCAAATACGTTATTCTCAATGTGCATGACATCCAGGTTATGTCTGATGAGTAAATCACCCCAATATGGGAGGTCCCAAAATATACTCCTTTTCCTCCAACCACTAAGCCTAGCAGCATTTCGGTTACACTCCTTCGCATTCGGTTCTGTAACTTTCTTCATGCCAATCCCTCTAACTCCCCTAAGATCTCCCAATCAGACTTTACATTTGAAGGAAGATCCTTCCTCTCAATCCAACCCTTCTTGAAATCCGATATGTTCCTCCTAAACGGATGCCCATTATCTAATAATTTTCGGTGACAATCGAACCAACATGTCTTTCGTTCGTGCTTCAATGAGAAGGCATCAGTCTCCTCCATGCAATGAGGACATGCATACTTACCCGATGTACTCCAACCTATCAAATTAAATTAAATTTGTTAAAAAATATAAATAAGTAATTTATATATTAAACAAAAGTGACATAATTCTATATATTCGTACCAAATAACATTGAATAAACTGGAAAGTCACTAATGGTCCAAATAACTGCGGCCCGCATCAAGAAATTTTGTTTCCTCGACACATCGAATGTCAATGCCCCATCTTGCCATAAATTAATAATCTCAGCAATCAAGGGTTGCATGTATACATCTAGCCTCTGTTTTGGACTCCGTGGACCTGGTATAATAACTGTTAAGAACATAACTAGATCTTGCAAACACATAGAGGGAGGTAGATTATAGGGCGTCAATATCACTGACCAACATGAATATTGTTGGCACGCACCAAACGGGTTGAATCTGTCTATGCATAAGCCTAACCGCACATTTCTACTCTCTTTCGCAAAATCTGGATAACAACGATTGAAATGCTTCCAGGCCTCGGCATCGGAAGGATGCCGCATCACTCCCTCCTCCTGTATATGCTCATCATGCCACCTCATGTGGGTCGCAGTAGCCTCTGATGCAAACAACCGCTGCAAACGTTGGGTGATAGGCAAGTAGAACATACGTGAATGCGACATGGGATACCACTTCCCAATTTTATACCTTGGGTGGTTGCAAATTTTGCAAGAAGGGTGTCTTTCGTCTGTATCCCAAAAAATCATGCATCCATTTTTGCAGCAGTCTATCTTTTTGACTGGCAAACCAAATCCCTCCACCAATTTCTTCATATTGTACATGCTATCAGGTAATGTTGTATCTGGAGGCGCCCACCAACGAGACCACTTCAAAATCAAGTTGTATGCTCTCTTAGGTATGTTGAATTGTGCCTTGATATTTAAAAGCGCAGTGGCTCCAGCCAATTGATCCCGAATATAACGGTCTACTCGCAGATGCCAACATATCAAACATCCTTTGTGCCTCTGGATTAGGATCTTCCTCCAAGTAATTCAACGCATCCTCTGCATTGGGAAAAACTGAAGGGCCAGCGACATCGAATATCATCTGGTGCATCTGCCCATAATCTGGTTGACTGTACTGCACGTTCTCACGATGTTCATTTTGAATTGGAGCATCATTACTGCTACTGTCTTCATACTTTCTAGACTCTTGCAAAGCCGCTTGATACATAATGTATGTCTCCCCTTGATAAATCCATTGGTGATAATTAGGAACAAAACCATGACTATACAAGTGTGTTCTGATGACATCAAGTTTTACCAACTTTCTGTTGCCGCACCTCCTACACGGACAATGTATTTCTAGATTGTCGTTGTCGAAAAATGGCATTGATTGGCAAAACTCAACAAATTGCTCCACCCTAGCCATGAATTCATTCGTCAAAAATCCATTCAAAATATGAACGTACATCCATTCACGCATTTTCCTGTTGTTCTGGTTCACAATTGTAATAAGATTTCAACTCAATCGCATATGCAGTGTACACACCATTAACAATATAAATAATATATCAACATTGCATAAATAATCTTACACCTAAAATTAATTCAACCTAATACCATAACATCCCTAATAATTAAAGCATAACATCCCTAATAATTAAAGCATTCCTAATAATAATAACAAAATATTGAAATATAACACAAAATAATAATAACAAAATAAATAAACAAACAAACTAACTAAAAAATTAAACTATAACACAAAAAACTATTGAAATATTTAATTTTTATTAAAAATAGACTTACAAATTCAATATGATGTCTAACTTGGCCCAAACAAGTCAATTTGTTGTCTATAAATCCATGTATATTTTTTTTGAAGTGTTTTCCGAATGTTCGACCAACAGGTAAGCCATGCATATATAGGCCAAAAAATTACGACAAATATTTCGTCACAACAATTGTGACAAAATTCGTCGCTATTTTGCAACGAAATAAACGTTCGTCTCTATTTTTACGACAAAAAATAATTTCGTCGCAATTATTGCGACAAAATTCATTGCTAATTTGCGATTAAACGTAATTTTGATGCAAAATAAAGCCCCTACAATCCCGCCAAAAAATTGCAATGAAATATTTCGTCGCAAATTAAGCGGGAAATTACCCGCCAAAATGTTGTGATGAAATATCGGGTCGCAATGTTTGCGACGAAATTATTTCGACACAAAGTATTGGTGGGATGCTTCCCGCCCATATTGAGACGAAACGTATTTCATCGCAAAAATGTTGCGACAAAATACGTCGCAAAAAAGTCAAACATTGGTTCCGAATTGTTTTTGCTACGTGGCAACGAATTTCGTCGCAATGGTGCGTCGAAAATGTTTTGTCGCAAATATTTCGTCGCAAGAACGTCGTTTTCTTGTAGTACGACACGAACATAGAACCTCACTCTTTCTGCCGATTTAAACCACATAACCCCCTCTTTTCGTCGATTCGAACCACAATGTCAATGTGTCTACTTAAAGTGGTTAAACAGATCCTACGTGTCAGTTTGTCTGAGTTTTGTGACCATTTTGCAACTTAAAAATTTGTTTTGTGACTATGGTGTGGCATAAATTTCTTTTGTGACCTTATGAGAGCATTTGACAAACTTTTGTGACCAAATAGTATTAACCCCTAATTGTCTGCTGAGATTATTCCTTCACATAAATTAATGATTTCTTAATTTTGTTGCATTATTTTGAATATGTAGGAATCCTAGATTGTGATTTTCCTCTCTTCTTTTGTTGTTTTATCTTGTGAGTCTTTCTGTTTTACAAATTTCGAAAAATAATCTACATCATGATATATTTTCAACTAAAGTAGTGTTTCTCTTTTTTTTTTTTGCTTGATGTTATAGGGATTAATTAATTAGGAAAAAGAAAAAAATATTCCACAAACTATAGAGAATAGGCTAGAAGATTAGATAGGATCCAAAAACTATAGAGAATAGCCCGGAAAATTAGATAGAGGAAATTACACATGGCATTGCATTTTGTAAAATTATTAAATTACAGATTTCTTTTCTGTGTTTAAAAAATTTCAATCTTTCATTTTTTCAAAATTTAAGAGTATGTTTCTTTCCTTTACTTTTATACCGACCCCACCGCCTACCCACGAACTCCTAAGTTATTTTTGTCGACTCTACTTACTCTGTTTTATCTTCTGTCTCTTTATTTTATTGTCGACCTCAATTTAGTCAAATTCTAGTTCCACCGTTGCATCACCCAAGAGAATCAAGCATATGCACCGTCACTTTGTTTGGATACGAGGGACATACATTTTTATTTTATTTTTATTATGCTTTATTCGATTTTTACTAGTCATTTTTATTCTTTAAACATGCTAATTATGATCTTTTTTATTGGTTTTATTTTTGTTTTGGTATGGTTTTCAATTAAAAGATATACGTGGTATAATATGTTTTTCTTCAATTTTCATGTGGATTTGGCTAAGAAAACTAATAATTTTTTTATTGGTTTTGTTTTTATTAGGGTTTCAATTGAAAAAAATTGAAGACGAAATGAAAATTGAATAAAATACAAATTTAAAATTAAATAAATATCGAATGAAAACCGAATAAAAATAAAATGATTGTTTGTATGAAATTAAATGAGAAAGAGTTCATATTTAAATTCAGAAACAAATGTGTCTTCTCACTTGTTCCTATCTAGACGAGAAAGAGTTCATATCCAACGAGAAAGCGTTAATATCTAAATCCATTAGTGGAGAAATAAAAGGAAGAAAAAAAAAATGTTGATGGCAAAGATGTGTCTTCTCCCTTGTTCTTCCATCAATTTCCAAATCCTTCAACAAAATTTCTGGTGTGGACTCGCTCATTTTATTTAATCTCCCACGTAGAGGTATGTTAATGAAATATTGTCAGAAAACATTCAAGCTATTTTGTCTGTCACATCTTCATTCATTACATTCTGTCATAATAGAAGGCCAAACCCTACTAAGCCTTCCTTGTTTAACTTTACAATTTCCACTTTAAGCTTTGTGGGAACTTGGAACAATCCCAATTTGATTTTCAGACTCAAATCACATCAAATTATCAAATCTAATTTGATTTTCGGCTCAAATCACACCAATACTATCCGATTTGATTTTCGGCTCAAATCACGCTGATCCTACCTGATCTAGCTTCTGGCATGAATAGTGATGAACTAAGGGAGAAATTCGCATTTCTAGGCATGCACTTTTAATTGCTTTTTCTTCCACATCTTAGATGCGATTCAAGTGATTGTAGTGCAATTCGACACTTCTCAAATCATCTAAAATGCCTCCAAACTATGTCTAATCATACTTTCAAATCATTCGTTCAAAATCTTCACGTTAAACATGCAAATTCATAATCACTATAGGACTTTGTTCATCATTCGAAATATGTCAACAATTGTGGAGATTCAATAATTTTGCTTATTGATATGATAAATATAAATAGAGCAGACTAGGGGCGGACATACGCATTGGGTGGGGGTGGCCCTGGTCACCTTTAATTTCTCCAAATTTTAGTAGAGTATGTATTAAATGTTTCGGAAACATAAAATACTATACATAGTAGGCCCCCTCAACATTTTGTCTAAAAAAGCATATCTATTAAAAATAAACAGTAATAAATGTAAATCTTATTTAAAAACGAAGAAAATATGAAAAAAATTTAACGTTCATTTTCAACTATGAATATAGTCAAGAATAAGCTTCGAAATAAGATTAAAGATGAATTCTTTTCTAATTACTTATTTTTATATTTTGAAAATGACATCACATGAAAAATTTACCAAAAATTTACTTACACAGTTCATTATTATATACGCAAATATGTTACTTTAAGGGATAACACACAAACATAACCTAAACTTTTTTGTTTCGTATCACATATAATTTATTCATTTAAAAATAGTTCATAAAACTTCAAACTTTCACTTTCCTTTCAAATCTATTGATAAACGCTTATTTATACATATTGCAGTGTTTGATTCCATATTGTTTTAAATATAAATTAACTGTTTATCATAAGTTTTGATACTTTTATACTTTGAATTGTATTTCTCAGGTTGATTGATGATGCTTTTACGGAATGGAGCAAGAACGACAAGTTTCTTACCTTTTGGAGCAAGACACGACCAAGCTCTTGAAGACACAGACAAATGCTCCAAGACACGGCCATTGATAACATTTACGTGTCTTACAAAATTCCGTGGATTTGTGCATTTATGGAAGACACGGTATGGGCAAGGGAAGACACTGTCACGACCCATTCCCGGGCCAGTGATCGACATACGAGGTGAACCGTCTGTGGAAGCCCAACCCATCTCGCACAAGCCCGACCCATATCGCACAAGCCTCAAAGTACAAAACTTAACGAATTTATTTCTAACCATGTTAAAACATTTAAAAGTTTAATAGGCAGAAATTCAATCTCGTTTAAAAGTAAGTTTTTATATTAATAAAATATTCGACAAATAATAATTCAATTTTAAATATCAAATAAATATACAAAACATATACCCACAAGTATATCGATGTGGAGCTACTAATAAAATAAAACAACTGAGCTCGAACAAAAAGGCATTGACTGCAACTGCAGAATGCCTCATATAGGCTATTAATTAGGCTCTTAATAATAGATCAAATATTAATCTCTTATTTCTCAAATTCCCCAAGTACCAAAATCCGAAGGTACCATAATTTCGGTCTCACATGGCATGAATTCTTCGTTCACGCAACATATGAAATCTCAAATCATCTTTATCAATTATTGCTACCTAATAACGAATCAGGCGTTTCCTAAAGTTTCTCAAATTCTCCAAATTAAAAATAAGTCGAATGCAACAACAATTCGATTCCAAACTAGTATGAACTCCTAGTTCACTTAACATACCAATTCTTCAATTTCGCTATGGTAACCTCAAATAATCTCAAACAACTTCAACTATGGATATTTCAATCCCAAACCAATTAGAGAATCACCACTTTTTAAATTACAAGATCAATAAATATCATCCTCAGAGAATAAGGACCCATAGAACAAATTCCCTCTAACGAATCTGTTCTATCAAGTGCACTACCAACTCAGAGTGTCTAGTGAAAATTAATGTGATAAGAAAAAATATGGCACCAAACCAAATAGGAACCTAATGGACTTTAAGCAAAAGTTCAAGATTAGGGGTGTACCAGTCTCAGTCGAACTTCTCTTCAACCTGGCGCTCGCGCCTCTAGCCATTGGCGATCTTGTTTGGATTCTCATCCCATTTTTGCGAGGACAGTTAGCTACCTTGTGCCCAAGCTGTCCACACTAAAAATAGCTGCCGATGGCTTTATGACATAACCCAGGATGTCTCTTGTAACATCTCGCATGTTTCGCATGTGTTTTGATTGTGCTTCGATCGTGGTTTGGTTTGCATTCATTCTTGATTCTTTGATTGAAGGCATTAGATTCATGTTTTTGATTATGAATAATCATGGGTTTAAGTTGATTTAAGGTTCCTTGATCGTGTTTGGCCTTTGTCCGATCGAACGAGGAGTGTTCGACCGCGAAAAGTCGTGTTTCTAGAGTCAACGGCCTTAGACACGCTCAAACAATTTTGCCCGTGTCTTTAATCATTTGACCATGTCTTTTGGCTTTTGACCGTGTCTTTTGGTTGGCTCGACACACGGACACACATTCGTGTCCGTGTCTTAATTGCTTTGTCCGTGTCTTTTGAGGGATGCCCGTGTCTTGTCTGCTGTGTCTTTAATACCCCAAAACTTGACCCTCTTTGTTGTTCTCTGCTATTTTCACTCCCAAAACTCTCTCTCTATCTCTCTATCACCCATTGTCTCTCTTTGCTCTTGCTTGGATCTACAACACTTCTTGAGGTAAGAACAACACTCTAACTTGATTTTCTTCCATTTTTGGCACATTTATGTTGCTAGGAGGCATGGAGAACAAAAATAGGTTTATTGGAGCTAGGGTTTTGATTTCTATTCGGTTCGACCATAATGGGTGGCTAAGGATGTCAGGTTATGATTGATCTAAGCTAGAAATGCATGATTTGAGGTGGATGTAGTTGATTGTTGTGTTCTTCTAGAATGGGTTGAAAAATTCAAATTT
>CAODLS011276600.1:0-11043 GCA_948243855.1 Flueggea neowawraea | reverse complement strand
GCAGTGAGAGAGCAGCATCATCTACAACCCTCAAGGCTCAATCTTCAGATGCATTATTGACCTTAATCTCCAAAAGCCTCTCAACTGGCTGTCTGCAAATTGGACACATCGTAGTTTGGAACCTCAAAACCTTCGCACAGCCGCTGCACATACACTGCAACATCCAACATTACCTCAGCTAACTCATATAACATCACCACTAACTAACAAAGCATTACTGCTAGTTCATGTTTGAATAATTGCTAGGAATGTACTTACTATGTGTCGGCAGGGAAGAACGGTTGTGTCCCATGGTTCTGTCAGGCAAATGACGCATTCTTTCCCCGGGTCATTTGCATCAACATCATCAACCAAGTTTCCAATTACATAAATCTCCTGCAGCTCATACCTCATCCCGTTCACATAAATCTGCTTGACCACCCTCACATGGTAATCGCCTTTGTCCTTCTCAAAAACTGCTTGCGTTATCTGAGAGTTTAAGCTTCCAGATGTTTTGGTTTCATCTGATCCATTTTGGTTAGCAGGGGAAGCCTCCGCCTTCACTGCCAGAGGATAAACATTTGTTTCACCCTCTCTCAGCAGCTCTTTCTCCTCAAACATTGTGAAGTTAATCCCGGTTCCAGACGGTTGTCTAAACTTCTGACCGAGTCCTTGTTCAAAATTCAGTCACTGGTGGAAGAATGTCTTCCTTCATAGGAGTCAGGTTACAGTTCTCACCTTCCTTTGCAAAGAAGATAACAGTAATACTGTTTCCGAAACAAATGAACAATTTTCATAAGAAAATGGAACCTGAAGAAAGTAACTAGACAAGCATAAAAAACAAAAATACTTTAAGTTGAACTGGATCCCCTATTTTGACGGTGGTGGGAGGGCCTGTTTCTGTAGGCCCCAACCATGTGACAGGAAAGCAGGGAAGACATTCTCGTGCACTATGCAGGAAAAAGAATTTTCCCGCTTCATGATGCTCAAAACGCTTATAAGCTTTCACTTAAGAGTTGAGAGATGACAGTGGATCATACCAACTCATTAAGATAGAAATAAATTTTCAACCACATACTGCTCAAAATGCACTATGCATTATTCATCTAATTCTAGGCAAAAGTCAAGTACCACCAAAACAACAAAAGCATACACTTTTACTAACTTTACAGCAGGACTAACTCGGGATAAAACTGATTGTACATAAATAACATCTTAGCCAGATAGGAAATCCTGACAAATGACAAGAACTAGACACTCCAACATTATGTTTCCATCTTATAAGAAAGGCCTCATTGAAGGAGAAAGCAACAAATGGCTTAATTACACTTCATTCAACAGTTGAATTTCTTGATTACCACTAGCAGAAAGCTTGGAATGCAGCGCTGCCTACTAATCCCCCAGCCTCCCTAGGCATGCCTACTCTCGGCATGGCATGGAACCTGGACTGCAACTGATTCTAATAAAGAGAAAAACTTGATTGTCCTATGTAGTTCTATTCAATCATTCAACCCCAAAAAAAAAAAAACTTGTCCCTCTTTTGTTTTTCATAAAAGTCCTCCAAAACACCTGATGAATCCATACTCTAATAACAAAAAGAATAAATTTTCTGCAAGGCCACTGCCACACTGTTCCAGTAAGATAAAAGTCTCCACTGTTAATAAATTACTTTTGCATCTATATCCCACTGAGAATCTGACACTGACAAGAAATCCTTCTCTTACATTTAATTAACACAAATTACATTTTCTTTCAACTTCAACTCAAATCAATATTGCATCAGGACCTTTTCAACCTAAAATAACTCCAACAACATATTCACGAAGAAAATCACGTCATGGTCATCACGACCATAGAACCGAGTCCATCTAAGCAATCTAGCCACCGTATACTCATTCAAATTCTGATCAAAATTTGTTCAAAGGTCAAAAACTTTGAAAAAATAGAAAAAAAAGGAGCTTGCATGAACTGACATGCAATTGACCAGCACAAAACATTAATTAATCCAAAGTGTACATGACATGCAAATATTTACAAATTCACAGACACCATAAGCACTGATTAAAAAACAAGCGACTGAAAACACAGAAAGTTTATGGCTTTTGTACCTTCCAGCAACAGTAGCATCAAAGGTGAACGAAATTAGGAACTTCCCAGGATTCTCCTCATCAGCTTCAAGCCTCAAAGTCTCCTTCTTTAGATTAACATCGTTACTTATCGTCACCGCCTTCTGGTGCTCCACATACGGCGCCGGAACCATGGGCCCACAAGGGTACCTCCCACCGACCCAATTCCCCACCGGGTCCAACCGATGGTGGTGATCGTAAGGCGCCGGCAAATGCATCACCGGCGGCGGCGGGGGATAATAACCAGGGAATTGATAATACTGCGGATTGTTAGGGTTCGGATACTGAGATGGGTAAGGCGTAGCGGCGGCGAATACATACCGGTTGGCAGTGATCTCAGGCTGGGGAGGGCAGGAGGAGGTGGAGGAGGGTGATGACTCCGCCTGCTCCCATGTCGGCGACGGCCGTTAACTCCGCTGCCACCGATGTTACCCATGAAGAAAAGCCGATAAAGACGGCACCTTTATTCAACGTTTCAGGTCGGTTATTACAAAAAGAGAGCAACTTTGATTCGTCTATGTTAACTTTTATTTAAATTAATGATAAACAAAGCGGATCTAAGAACTGGGTCGGTCTTAATCCGAGAAAAAAACGTGTGAATAAAGAGAAAGATTGAATGGAGAAGAACTAGAGGAGAGTGGAAGGAGGAAGAAGAAGAAATGGAGGATGGAGGTGGGTGGGTATAATGGGATTGCGTAAAGCTCCACCAAATACAACAACAAAATTCGTCATCATCATGACTGAAATGGGGGGATTATGCTTGCTTCTGTTTGCCTAAAGTTGCCTCCTTTTTTTTTCTTAATTTTCTATTTCCACTTATTAATTTTTGCTTTTTTTGTTTTATTATATTTTTATTAATTAATTTATGTTTAACTTTAAGAAAGCTTTTTTTTTCTTTTATTCGTCTATAAAATTTAAGAGTATGTGTGACAATTTTCTTACCATTTTTCCTAAAAAAATAATATTTTAATATTATAATTATCCCAAATTTTAAATTTTATTTTATTTTCACTATAATTTAACTCTTTTTTAATATTTTATTAATAAATTAACTAACAAATTTAATAAATTTACAATTTTTCATCAAATTTAAAGAATTATATTCACTCTTTAATACTATTCATCTATTTTATCAATAAAATATCTACTCTATAATATTTTTTCTCTTTAATACATAAATTTTAAAAAAAATAATATATAAATAAAAATAAAATAATATATTTAACTCTCTGTGGGAAATCTCTTAGACACACTCTAAAACAAATAAGATTTGGTGATAAGTGGTTATAATGACATTAAGGATGACAGTGGGTAAGGTATAGATAGAGTATATCTATACCCTTACCCGTATCAATAGTTTATGTTATATACTCATACTCTATCCATACATGTGCGAGTGATAAAAATTATTAATCGTATCCTATCCATAGGGTATCTGTTTATCCGTAGGGTACCCATTTGTTCGTTGTTTAAATTTAATTAATTAACTTAACAAATAATATACCATCGATTTAGAACAATATATTAGAAAAATACCCGAGACAATATAAAATATTATATTCACACAACATAATATAAAAGTTATAATTTATAACTAAATGTAGTTAATGAAATAATAATGTGATAAGTTATCACTTGAAATTTCTAAATTGCATTTTCACGGATTTATCTGAAACTTGTTTAGGTTTTGTCGAAACTCTATTTATATTTCATACTTTTTTAAAACTTCTTTATAATTTGTTTATACGTTGTTTATATGTTGTTTATAGGTTATTTATATGTTATCTATATATTGTATATATGTTCTTTATATATTTTATATATATTGTTTATATGTATTATATATATTTATATGTTGTATATATGGTATGTACAAGAAACAAATATAGTATAAACAAGTTATAGAATTAATATTTGTATATTTTGCATCTCTGTAAAAGATATAAAAGTTACAAACATAGAATAAACAAGTCCTAAACATAGTATATACAAGTTACAAACATAATATAAACAAGTTGTAATACTAATACTTGTATGTTCTGCATCTTTGTAAAAGATATACAAGTTAGAAACATAGCATAAATATAACATAAACATAGTATATATAAATTATAAACATAATATAAATAAGTTGTAACACTAATACTTGTATGTTCTGCATATTTGTAAAAGATATACAAGTTAGAAACATAATATAAATAAATCATAAACATAACCTAAAGATAGTACATACAAGTTACAAACATAGTATAAATAAGTTATAAAACTAATACTTGTATGTTCTATATCTCTGTAAAAGATATACAAGTTACAAACATAGCATAAACAATACCTTAATTTTTGAAAAATAGAACAACACCAATATAATATCAACAACATTCCAACAATATATAACAAGAGTTCGTCAATTTGAAAATATACATTTGTGAATTTGAAAAAAATTGAAAAGTAAAAATGTAATATGCAAAAGTGGGTAGTTCAAAATAAATATTGTAAAGTATCGTAGGTGCATTATGTAAAAATCAGTATATGTAATACATATGTGTGTATACATATATATAATACATATATATAACATGTATATATATATGTGTGTGTGTGTAAGTATGTATTATATATATGAATATATGTATTATATATATGTAGCGGGTATGAGTAACGAGTACGCGTATGAATATTATCCAACGGGTAAGAGTACGGGTATGAGTATTCTTATATACATACTCTACCCATACCTGCACAGTAAAATACAGATATTACTTGTATTCGTATCTATACTCAGTCAAAGCAGGTAATACCAGCATTTACTGGATACAGGTAGAACCGATATTTATCGAGTATGGTATAAATTATCATCTCTAAGTGATATAGTCATTATATTATTATTTTTTTAATTTTTATTTGTTTATTATTGACTCCTCAATATAACGAGGATGTAAGGGCCAGCAGCAACTAGAAGTGTATAGAACTAAAAGTTTTTTTTGAATTGGTTTATAATATAATTTATATATTCCCATTAATTTTTATCTCCTGATAGGTTTTGAACTCACAATCTCAAATCATGAATATGGAAGTTCTATCTTATAACTAGAAGTTATTTAAAGGTAACCCAATCTAACAATTATTCATTTTATTACAAGAACATGCAAATATTTTCCATTTTTCTTTCATTAATCAATGGTAAAAGTCATTTTCAACAGTAGCCAGATTGGTAATTGAGAATTCCAATTTCCTATCCGACAACGACAAGGCCCTTTTTCTGATCAATTATTTTTCCATGAATTATGATCGACACTATATTAATTGGGTGGGAAAGAAATACTTCCTAGCATAATTTGATTTGAAAATCAAAGGCAGATTCTCCAACTGATGTATGAAGTAATCACCAATTTTTCATTTCATGTGCAAGCACAATGGGATGAATTGAAAAGAAATTGTTTCTTGAGGACATTCCTATTACTTTTGAAGAATCATTTTATTTACTCCTGCCAAATTAATTTCTCAACCACTAGTGTTGAAAACGACTCCAATATACGATGATTCAATACAGGTTTGACAAATATTCTTGCCCTAATTTTTACTATTTAATATCTAATATCCATTGCCATATCTTCCAAGCATACTTTGGAGAAGAAAGTGGTCCACGTCCAGCTAATGGAACAAGTGGATATTTTGTCAGGGCAAAATCACAATTTTGATGCCCTACATCTGCAGCCCAAAGTGGAAATGTGCACTTAATTACACCAAATTTTTGTTAAACACCAATTATATCACTTACAATTGAAGAATTGGCAACAATAAACCGTACACCAATAGTTGAATAATAGAATATCATCAGTTTTAATTTTCGATAGGAACCCACCCACATAAAAAACATGGAATGAATGATCAAATTTTGCACTCAACTTAAACCTTGTCCTCTTCCTTGTTTGGCAGAGAATACAGCATTTGTACAACAAAGCTGTCCTATTCTCAGGAAGTTCGGAGTAAGAAAGAAGCTACCTAAGGATTTAGGTTTCCTTGATAGGAAAAAACTCTCCTAAATCTTCATATATTTTTTCTGTGACACTATGCGGATTATTCTTCACGACTAATGGACGAAGAGAAGGAGTGTAATACAAAAATTAATAAATTATATAATGATATAGAATGAGTCATGCGTATAACGCGTAAGTTCATCCATTGTTCAATCCAAATACACTGGAATTCATACAACAGGGAATTAGCCCCCGGAGTTAAAATTTTTAGTATTGGAGTCACTTTCTCAACTATTTAACAAAAATTATTAACTTAAAAATTCATGGAAGTATCTTAGTAGTATACATATGTATAAACTATAGTTTTTGGGTGGTTAAGCCACGTCAAATTGAATGGACATGAGAGCTGCTTCTTTTTTGTTTAATGTCACAAGTGTATTTAGTGTTGTCTTAGATTGATTAATCTTCCTAACTAATCAATCATTTTATTAGATATGTGCAAGTGCTTAACATTTGGAATTCCTGACAATTTTAAGTAACAAGTTGCACTAGTGGGAAAATATTCCCTTTTAATTTGTTCTTCTCAAAGTGAATATAAATTGTTTGGATTGTGGATGCATTCATAAAGCCCAACAAGACTCATAAGATCCAATGTGACGAAAGCTCAAAATTCAGCAAGTCCATCTTATAGAAACTCAATATTCTAAGGAAGGAATAAGACACGTTTAAATTGACTCATTTGATCGTTACAGAATCAAGGAGAAAATCAGAGAAATCATCTCCTTCAAACTCAAAATTGTTGAATCATGGGTGATCAACAGTAAGTTCTTTTTATATTTTGATGATGTGCAAAATATTTGACTTAGACTGAAACATGTTGGAAAGCTCGGAACTGCAAATCAAGCTACTGGAAGTGTCACAACATACGTTATCTATGTACAATGTACGTCACAGTGAAGAGCAACGTACGTGACAAATGCACAATGTACGTATACGTGGAGTTGAATGCAAACAGAAGTCACTGGAATGCTGCAGTGCCAAAACAACGTACGTTAGGAAATCACAACGTACATCATCTGAAGAGATGGCTATGATCAACGTACGTTAAGCAAGAACAACATACGTAGACTTGGAGAATTTGCAGACAACGTACGTAGGGTTTGTATGACGTATGTTATGAATGGTCCAAAAGTCTGCAACGGCTAGTTTCACTACACCAACGGTCATATGGCTTGGAGAAGCTATAAATACATCAAAGAAAGGCAGAAAAATGTGGATGATCATATGCTTTTAAGGCTCAAACGTTTTTATCATTCCATCACCCCCAAAACACTAAAAAGAGAAGATTATGAGCATCAATAAAACACATGTACTCCTAACATAGAGCTTTTATCTTTTATAAACAATTTGTAAACTCTTTGAGAGTAGGGAAATGTTAGTTGTGAACCTATAGAAAACAACATTGTAATGGCTTTAGAGGTTTGAACCGAAATCAACATTGGGTAGGCTTTAGAGAAGTGAGCCGTAAGCAACCTTGTAGACCTTAGAGGTGTGGGCCACAATCAACCTTGTTGGCTTTAGAGGTGTGAGCCGCAATCAACTTTGGTGTAAGGTTTTGTTGGATTGAGCCGGAATCAATCTTCGAGATAGTGGAAATTCTAAGTGAGACTTAGGTAGTGGACGTATGCATGGTTGGTCGAACCACTATAAATTGCGGTGTTATTTTTCTCTCTTCACTTTAACTTGCTTCTGCCCTCCAAACTCAACCAAGGAATTCCCAGGAAAATTCTTCAACAAAAATAAGTGAAAATCTCTTCTGGAGATCATAACAAACCGCCTCATGTCACTTATAAAAAGATGTTCTCACTCTCACTTACGTATGCTTTACATAGTCTACAATTTGTCAAAACTCCAAAATCTAAACAGTAATACTTCAAAATCTAACTCCAACCTATTTTTTATTTAACTCTTTATCTACAAAAGTGAATTAAGAAATGAATTTCACTCTTTATATCTAGCTAGTCAATATGACTCTCTTTTTTAGTTGTCATTAATAAAATTTATATTTTTTCATATATTTTATTCTTTTCTCCACTATCTTTTAACTATTTATCTCTCTCTTACTAATAGAAATGTCTTGTCCACAAAATAAAGAATGAGATTTAAAAGTAGCATCCAAAGATATTTAGATTTTTAATCTATATAATTTTTAGTATTCTCTATTTTATCAAAAATATCCTCAATAGAGAGAGTGTGCTATTGGAGATCCTATAAGGGTCATTTTCAAATTTATAGAGCCTACATTAATATATTATGGATATACCAAGCCCACTTTCAATATTTTAGCAGAAAATTCAAAATTACGCGCATTCAACAAAGATTTTATAAATTACATTTTATGATTTTGTTTATATGTTGTTTTTTATATAAAAATTGTTCAATATTTTGTTTAAAATCTGTTCATTTTTTCGGACTTGTTTAAAATTTGTTTATATATTGTTTCTAGTTTTAAAACTCGAATGTTATTTATACATTGTTGATATTGTATTTATATGTTATTTATATGTTGAAAACAACGTATATACAAGATATCAATAATTATTTAAACAATATCTAAACAACAATTCAACAACATATAAATTACATATTTATTCAGATATTGTTTTCAACATGTAAATAACATATACACAACATATAAACAACAAATCAACAACATATATCTTATTTATATGATATTTATATGTTGTTTATGTGTTGAAAACAACATATAAACAAAGTATTAACAACATATAAAAAAATAGATTTGTTTATATGTTGTTTTGAATATATAACAACATACAAATAAATCGTTAGGCTCTACTTACTCTAAGAGTAAGTTTTTTGAACTTACATTAAATCTTCATCATTCATTCTTTTAGATCTAATGATCATTAAATGTTAACAATAGTGTGTCATATATGTGACAATTATGGGTTATTATATTTAAAAATATCAATGATGAGAATTTGATGTAAATTGAAAAAATTTACACCTAGTGTAAATGGATCCCTACTTATAAATAAAATATCAATAATATAAGTAACATATAAACAAAAAACAACATATAAATAACTTATAAATAGCATAGTTTATTCCTACGAAATAATCATGTTCATACAAAATAAATAACTTATCCATAAATCTAAAAAATGACGTGCAATGGACAAAATATTGCAGAGTTTCGCTGTGAATCCCGTAATTACCACATGCTAAGTACCAATTGAGTTTATGCATTTGTCGAAAAGAAGCAGCCTTAGCCCAAAGAGTGCAGAAGCAGTTCGATCTGTTTCTAAGATTAGTTGAGAAACTGCTCCCAAAGCCCATATGAGATCTAGTACATGGGCATCAGCTTTCGGACCGAAAAACTCGATTCCTTGATGGTCGGACACTTAGACTTCTTCTGGAAAACATTAAAATTTCTTTTGATGAGACAATTACAACTTAATTAGATTACATTTTTTTTTGGTGAAAAAAAATGGAGAGGAGAGGAGGTGATAAACGATAAGAATGTTACATACAAATTTTTCTCCACTACAAAATATTTCATTGAACCAAAGTTAAATCTAGTGAAAGTTAAATTTCGTTATCACAGTCTTGCCTTTGAGGACAAATGGCAAAAAGTAAACATACACTTGAAATTTAATCTTAGTATAAATGCCTTCAGGCAAACCTCCTTTCATGAAAATCGAAATCGGGTCTGATGCATATGAAGAAACACCATACTATTAAACTACCACCTGTATTGGTCTGTGCACGTATGTTTAATATTACTTAATTTATAACCTTAAATACAATCATAATTTAAAAACTGAGCTCAATGTCCCATATGAAATAGTAATAGTCTTAAAAGATAAATGCAGTCAGGGTTTAATTTGAATCTTTCCTTCCTCAATTTTGAGAATCAACATGATCTATTTGATATTTGACCTATTATTTCAACATTCTCAAAAGTCTATTTCCAATTATGCATGGACACATCTATCCAAATACCTTTTTTTTTTAATGACTTGAGAGTTGAGAATGTGTCAAATGTTCTGATCATGAGCATTAACTCATTCTTAGTTTTTAGGTCTCTCCAAAAAACCTCAATACTAACATTTTTAAAATGGTTGACTCCATCTTCAACCGTGAGACTAAACACATCCGTGTATCTGCAGAGTTAAGGCAAAAAGGGTTTTGTTAGGGGAAGCTGAAGAATTCATTTTGTCATTAATTATACGAAAAGGCAGATAGTAGCAATGCTGACCTCTTCTCTTCAGAAGAAACTAACAGTTTGAAAAATTGTTTGATTTTATTGGTTTGATTTGGTTTGTTTATTAAAATGGATAAGCTATCAAAGGTCTATATCAGTTAATTAGCATCAATAACACTAAGAAATTCAATAGAGTACTTCAAATGGTTATGAGTAATTTTACGAGTTGAAGAACTTCAAATTTTAGAACATAAAATCTCTTTAAATCAACTCTAATATCTTAGAATGAATGGAAGTTGATCCAGCATATGCAGATCATTAATACCAAAGTTGGTCTTTATGAAGAATAGCAAGCATTATATTAGGGAATTGAGGAAAATGGGATGTGATAGGAAGGTGAAGTGTAGTTTTCTAGGCATTTCCCAGCAAGTTCGGGAACCCCACACACTCATCCCATTCACTCAACTTCAAAAGAGGGTTACTCTTTATTTGCAGAGCTTCATCTTCATCGTCATTACTGCAAAACCATTGGTGGAATAATGCTTTGATTTCGTCAAAGATTTTGATAGTAATATTTTAAACGATATAGTAGACGATGTGGTTTATTAAATTAGAAACTTTACTTCGAATTTTGTAATTTGCACCTACCAACGAACAAATCATCGACAAGTATATTTTAGAGAGTCGGTATAGTTTGTGACACTGTGACAGAAATATCTCATTGCTTTTT